>CANUEX010053217.1:0-28529 GCA_948099535.1 Jatropha multifida
AGTATGTATTTTGAAAAAGGAAAGCTTTGAATTTCTTAAGTATGAATTTGGCATTTTAATGAACTTGTAAGTTAAGAAATTTTATAATAATAACTATGCAATTGTGAAAGGTTTTGCTAAGAAATTATGTATAAGAAATAAGATTATCTGTTAAGAAATGTGATTAGTTTTGGGCTCTAGTATGCACGATTGAAATGTAGTAAGATGAGATTTTTTTCGGTACATGAGCATGCTTAGCTTATCAAGCCTTTCTGTTATACGGAAGCTATGATCATATGCTAGGTTAATCAAGCCCTATGAATAAGTGGACGCACTTATTATTCTGTGTAGCGCTTTCACAAGCCATTAGGGGTGCTTTCATAGGCCTCGTTTTTTATATAGGGTGGCGCTTTCACCGGCCATTAGGGGCACCTTCACAGGCCTCATTTCTGTTATTCTGTTATTCTGTTATTCTCTCAATATATGTATGAGCTCTCAACTAAGAATAAGTTATGTTTTGCTCTTTTATAAAGGAAAATGGAAATGTATTTGTATTTATAGAATGTTTCTTATATTTATCAAACTATGAATTTATTCTCAAGAATGGACTTATTTGTGATTTTTGAAATATCTTAGTTTGATTTGTATATTTTCGGTATTTTTGTATTTGATTTAAGTATTTGAAATTATATTTTAATTTTGTTGCTTAGGCACCCTTATGTATTGTACTATTAAATTATTTAGTGTCACTGAGTGATATACTCAGTGCATCGATTTTTATCACGCGCAGGTTAAGGACAATGGGTGCTACTCGAGGATCGGAGGCGTAGCATAAGAGAAGGAAAATTTATTTTGGGTAGGACATGTATAGGATATATTATGGCATGTATAAAAATATTGCTAGAGATTGAATTGTATATATTGAGTTTGTCAATTAATGAGATTTATGATTAATTAAGAAGTTTTATCTTATTGTGAATTTTAAAGTGAATGATTGTTAGCAATTAAATCTTTGAATGGATGATATCACGTTATGATAGAACCTAAGTTGATTGATGTGAATATTTAGAAGTTCTGAGTGACCTATTATGTTGATTTGGAGTTTTGGGGTTTGGAGGAATTAATATTGGAAGTGTTTCTATTTTCTTTGTGTGGCAAGTTAATTTTTAGAGGAAACTCTTGTGAATTTTTCGTAGGAACTTCCTTAAACTTCATTTTAAAAAAATATTAGTTGCCTACTCATGAAAACTTAGCTACTTCTAATACATGATTTAGGATTATTAAGTAAGATAAGACAGTGCTTCGGCACCAAATGTGGCGCTCGTCATCGTGTCCTCCGGGATTCGGCTGTGGGTGTTACACTATATATGTGGTTTGAACTTATAATTTATGATTTTTGTGATATCGTTGTTTTATTGATTGTGAATTTGGTGTGTTGTATTTATAAATTATGGTGTTAGTGATATATTAGTGTTGTATTTATAATTTGATTGTGAATTTTTTGTATTGTGAATATAAAAATAGTTAAGGTGATTGTGACTTTAACTATGATTAGTTTAGTGTTAAGGTTTTTATTTATTTGAATTGTTGTTTTTATAAAATGTGAAGTTAGTAAATGGCTTAGATGATTTTATAAATGAGGCTTTTGTAAATGTGAAGTGAGTAAGAATAATATGTTTTCAATAAAGATGGTTTTCAATTGTTTTTTATTTGATGATTTAATCCATTATTTTGTGTTTAATATTGTCTATTTCATTTGTTACTCTAAGTTTGGTTTCTAATAATATGATTCCAAATTTGTTTTTTGATATTGCAAATGAGGTTAGCTACAAATATCAAACTTGATAAGCAAAACATGTTAAAAGGAATCTAGTGTTTTAATCATATTGCTAGACTTTTTTCTTTTTCTATTTAAATATGTCTATGACTTCTACAAGTATGCTTTTGTTGTTTGTTTTGTTTTGATGTACTTTTTAATTCTGTAGTTTTTCTTATTGACATATATTTTATTATGTTTTATATGGATTTATTTCTCATTCTATGATAATTTGTTATAGTTTAGTATTAATTATTTATTTGATCAAAATAAAAGCGATTAGTACTACAAACTATCTATATTGATTGTAAAACTTATAATTCTTCATATTGTGATGTATTATTTTTATTGTTTTACTTGTATAATGTGATTGAGCTTGATTGGGATGTTAAGTTTGTATGAAATGGAGGCCTATTAGTGGCCATAAGTTAGAGTTACACGGTGTTTCAATTATAGAAGTGTTTTTCTTTTTTGCGATTTTCACTTAGTTTCAACATTTTTATTAGGAAATGCTACTGAAATTCATTTTGAAATTAAACCAAATGCAATATTTGTTATAACCATCATTCCAAATGTTGAAAACCTTGCAAGGAATGTAACAGTAGAAAAGCAAACCTTACTAGCACGTTCAGTGTCTTTCTCATTTGTATCAAAGGGAAAACACTGAATTATCTAAGTTAGACAGCCTAGGAATGTCTGTCAGTAGAATATGCATGAAACAAAAAGCCTTTGCATATGCACTTATCTAGAATTTATGTTGTATCTCCTCATGTGTTCTCTAGTTGCATATATAGTGGGTTTAATTGATCTGCATTATGTATTCAGAGAACTATGGTGAGATGCTACTAAAATTTTGATTGATGCATAGTGTAAAGGAGTTATTTCATGTTAACTACTGAATGGAGACATTTCTGGATGTGCTAAGTTGGTAACAAATTTAAAATAAACATGAATTTCGTTCTTTAAAAGGAAATGAACTCTGGAGGCAAGCTTATGAAGTTTAGCTTTAACATAATTAATAATCCACTCTTACAATTTCATTAACATTTTTGGATAATAAAAATAAAACTTCTCCATTGCCTTAAAAAAATGCAGAGAGATCAGGAATGGATGTACCAGATGTATGAGGTGAACGGGATATCAAGAAAAGAATTCCTATAAGGATTTGATGCGTTCATACAGTTTGTAGTTGGTAATTCGAGTCACATGGATAGTTGCAAATTGTGGTGCTCGTGTAATCATAAGAAGTGACAAAACAGAGCATTCTTCGATATTGATACAGTTAAGTCTCATCTTTGCAAATATGGATTTATAGAGAATTGCTATGAATGGATACATCATGGTGAACTAAGTGTTTACAGTAGTTCCGACCACCCATTTACCATATCATCGGCCGGTCAGTTGCCACATGTTCAGCCAAATGTAATAGGAAGATGCAATGATATGGCACTGTGAGCCCCCTCCTAGCCACTGTGGGCCGGACCCGCTGTTTGTAGAAGTTTAATCGGACAATCCCATTGGTCGGTTTATCGCAAAAGAAATTTGGAAAACGTTTGAGACTTGTTGAAGCCCTGATGTGGTCCTCTCCTGGTTCATTTTTATTAGGTGTTAGCCTCGTATGCGGCTAGCTGGTTTGTTTAAGTGATCTGATTATCAATTTTACAAGTTTTAAGGCTCTGTTTAGCGCTTAAATGGTGTCTACTTGGCTCTTTGGAGCGCTTTGTGTAGTGTGTGAGAGTCGCCACCTTACTTTATTTTTGTTTTAGGGGAAAATATAAGGTAAAAACCCCATGATTGACTCCTTTTTGTGTGCCACGATGGATAAAATGCACTAGCCTCAAATCATTGGGTTTGGGGACTAGGTTTTCGGTTCCTTTGCGTGGATCAAAATTTTGGGTTCAAGTTGAAAATCAAAATTATTGTCTTGCATGAATGTCAAATTATCAATGCATGTGCATACTCATAATGCATGTTAATATCAACAATATAGTGCATTAAAAAGTAAGTAGATGTAAAGGTGTGTATTTCAGAGGGGAGCCCGACTCTAACCTCATTATTGAGGAGTTCTAGGTCATGCAACACATTCCCCTAAGTCTAGACTAGTCAGTTTGATCGGGGGCCCGCTACCTCGATTGAATCTATAGGTATGCCTTCGTACCACGTTTGTATGACGATCAGGGCGCACGAAGATCTACAATTGATTAGGATGGTAGGGCTTTGAATGTACCACTCTTAGAGTGGGCTTACTGGTTTACCGGCTGATTTTAGGCTTTATTTTGAAAATTGGTTTTTCTGATTTTGGCAGACGAACCGGGCTTAGTTTGCTGGATGGACAAGGCTTAAAGATGCATAGAGCCACCTGGAATGAGCTTTACAATTGATAAGGTGCTGAATGGACTGGGCTTAATTGACAAAGTCTGAGTTAGTGATTATACCCTCATGACGCGGCCTGAGCGCAGCTCCACAGTGTGTTGTCGACCAAGGAGTTCGAGGCTTCCTCTAATATAAGCTAAGGTAAGGCACGAGGACCCATATATTAGTCTTATATAATATTGCTAAATGATGGATTATTAATCAATCTCTAGATTTGGTTAATAATTAATCACCTAACTAGTAGCTTTGGCCTATAGAAGGTCAAAGTGTAAGTGAAAGTTGAAAGGATCGACTTTGGAGAGCTAATTCGGGCTTTAAACTCAACTATGAAAGATGAGCAAAGTCAGACTCTTTGGTGTTAGAATCCTATAAGAGAGATTGAGAGTCGTTGATGCTTGAGAAACACTCGATCAAGCAATAAGAGGTGGTTTTGAAGTGAGGGGAGTGTGCCTTTTGTAGGCAAAAGGGGTGGCAGAGACATCTTTTTTTGTGTCGACGGGGATCCTCGGTGGAGCATGGATGGTGCCGCTGCCTAGCTGGGCGGCGCTGATTGAGACAAATGACCAGTATGCCCTTCCCCTCTAGTTTTAGGGGTTTTGGGCTTTTGAGAGTCCGTTCGAGGCCCAAATGATGTCCGATTGAGCTGATTCTTGCTCCATTGGAACCGTGGTGAAATTTCTTAAAGGCTTCTACTAAAATCATGGTCAACAGTTTGCCCCCTCTGAGAGATTGTAGCTGATCAATGCCTGATCTATCGGACCATGATTTCAACACTTGCAAAAGTGAAAGTGGTCTGAAAATCATACCTGGAGGTCTGTGGCGATGTCTGAAACATCCTATGTAAGTCTCATCTCATTTCAAGGAAATTTTTCTGGAGTTGGTTTGGTTTGTCTGGTTTTCTAGGGCTTGTCTATAGTTTTCTATCATATGAAAATGTATGACTTAATTCAAAATTTTATTGCAGACGTTTTGACTGTGACCATTTATTGATCAAAGTTCGGATGAGTCTCAAAAAGTCTGTTCTTCTAGGCAAGGGCAAGGTGCGTCCTCCCTATTTTCTATAAATAGGGGAGGGGGTCACCTCATTTACCTCCTTCTCCCCCGTACTAAAGTTTCTCTGAGGATTGCTACTTGATATGGTTTTGAACCCCCACTTACCCCTTATACTCCATTGGGTGAATTTGGAAGGAGTGTGAATGGCTCTCAGCCTGCACTAACTTGAGAGGTGGAGTAAGAACAAGGTCCGCCATCATTGCCAAGGCCTGAGGCTAGTCGTCAAGGGATAACTCCTGCAGTACCTCACTTCTTAGGTGCGGAGATGCAGCGGGTGAGGTATGTCACTCGCCATGGCATGGCTTCTATTATGCTGCTGGAGGAAGTTCCTGACTATTGGCTAGTCTATCCAAGAGGCGTTCTGGTATACACGCATTTTTTTTAACTGGGTGGTCATTTGTGCAGCCTCCTCTTAACTAGTGTGAGGGGACTACTCTCTAGGTGGGCTAGCTTCGAGGGGCATTGATTGAGGCCTTAACCCGTGAGAGCTTTTTGGAGGACCAAGTCCAGACCTTGCGAGACGACTTGAGGCATCGATGAGACTTCGGACATCTGCTCATGTCACTCATGTAGACTAGGTCCATTTGAGTAAACTGTGGAGGTAGCCTTAGGGACTCAATTTTTGTAACCCTTTTGGGCTAGTGTCACTCTGGTAGTAACACTTTCTTTTGTAAAGTCCTGACTAAAGCTTTTGTTAATAGAATATCTGACTTCCATTTTTATTATACCACGTCTACTCTACTCTCTTTATTAGTTTGCAATGGATGCTTGAATTTGTATGACATGCACTACTTGCCTAAGTGTCATACTTGGTTGCTTGTATTTTATAGTGCTTTGCCTATTTTCTACTTGCTTTTTGCGCTGATCGCCTTATTTGGTTAAGTTAGCACTGACCGCTCTGCTTTTTTAGGTTGGTACTGGTCACCTTGTTATCAGGAATTATTTAGCATTGATCGCGTTATTTGGTTTCTGACTAAACTTGGCACTGATCGCGCTGATTGTGAATGGTCTAGTGGCACTGATTGCCCTTTTTGCTAGATTGATTAGCACTGTCTGCCCTATTTTTATTCGTTTTGGCACTGATCGCCCTAGAATTGTATCAAACTTGGTGATGACCACATTGCTTCTGTCTGGTTTGGGGCTAGTCGTGCTGTTTTCCAAAATGAGCTTGACTCTGATCGCCCTGTTGTTTAAATTGGCACTAGTTGCCCTATCTTCACTTAAGTCAGCACTGTTTGACTGTATTGGCGCTAGTTGCCTTGTTTTCGTTTGGATTGTTTCGCACTGTCTGCCTTGATTATTGAGTCTACTAACACTGATTGTCCTATCACCTCATGTTTTGACCTGAAAATCATGGTTAGTTGAATATAATAAATATGCATAATGCATGACATGCCATTGCTGATGTTTTGGCTTAATTTTTTTGAGAGGGTGTCTATGAGAAAACTAGGCCTAATATGCCAGTGTTTGTTTCTCGGTCTAGCTTTTCTCCTTTTCACTCCTTTCTTTTTCTCTCTCTCTATTTTTTTTCAGTGGGCCTGCCGGTGCCATGTAGCTTGAGATCAGCACTGGTAGCCTCAAAATCGGTGCCATTTTGGCTTTGTGCAAGCCAAAATGGTGCCATTTTGAGGCATGTCGATGCCGATTATGGCTTGATCGGCACTGGTGCCTTTTGGCTAGTGGGGATTGAGGCTTATAAATACCTCATTAATGGCTCCAAAACTTTTGTCGTTCTGTGCCTCGGGGCCCTATTTCTCTCAAATTTCACACACTCTACCCAAAAATGGAGCCAATCATCAATTATGACATGCAAAGATGGACCAAGAGGCTAACAAAAGTGCAGAAGATTAATTTAAGTCAGTACGGTATGGCTTCACTAGTGACGCTGATGAGCTTGCCAGTTGATCGGGCTTTCTTGGATGCTTGTTTGCACCTGTGGGATCCACAAACTCACATTTTTCGATTTAACACACACTTTGGGGAGATGTATCTGACGTATGAGGAGTTTGCGGCTATTTTGGGCAGTAGTTCTGAGAGGGCTCAGGCGGCTGCATCGACCGGGACTGAATTTTTCAAGAGCTTCATGAGGATGCTCAGTCTCTCTGTGATATTTTGATCCACTCGGGTTTGATGACTTAGAGCACCAAAGGTTTAGGATTCGGCTTTGGCTTTTTGCTTAGTGAGCACCGGGATACTGACTGGTTCAGTAGGCTAGGTGATTTGAGAGTGGCAGACCTGGTCCTTCAGATGGAGCAAGGCATTGGGATTGCTAGTATGGCTTTGGCAGAGACCATTCTGAGCCTCGATTGAGCTTATAGAGTAGAGGGGATCTAGTCAGCCCAATCCTACTTCAGGTAAGCATTCTTGAACTAACTTTTTGTTGTGCTTTAGATACTTGAAAAAAGGCTTAGGTTTGGATGCATATCAATGCCTATTTGGAAGTGTAAGTAGCGGGGGCAATGTCTGATCTTGCGTGTCTTGGGAAGGGATTTGAACTGTTTTGGTAGTGTTTACAACTGAATATGTTGTGGATAAGAGAGGTATTGCATGTAAATGCCTATTTCATTTCTGTTGTGACGGTGCAATATCTAATCTTGCAGGTTTGGATGAGGGATCATTTGAGGGTAGTGGAGCCACCACGATGCCGCCCATATGAGCCATCTCAGTATCATTCCAGATGAATTGTGGTGAGACTTAGGTCAGAGGATGAGTGGTTATAGTAGTTTTGTGAAGATGTGATTGGTATGAGATTGGCCAGTTTCTGGTTTAGTCTGCTAGATACTAGATGGCTTATCTGCTGGGTATGGATAGCATCACATTCTACCCTAGTTCTAGGCTGACGAGGCAGATGGGGCATATTCAGGGGTTACCGCTAATTGGAGCTCTTTTCCAGGAGATACTGATCTCTCCTCAGATTACTGTGGCTATCTTGGGTAGCAGGTCGAGAGGGGCTGATGTAGTTGAGGCAGGAGTTTCTAGGGGCAGGACTGCTGCTTATGAGGTTTGGTGGGCTGTAGAGCATGGTAGCTAGGAGAGGGAGCATAGAGCAATTTAGACTCGGGAGATGGACGCTAGACTCTAGGAGATGACTGGATAGCCTTAGACTCTATCGGACGAGTTGACTCCGAGGGTTCTGATGTCTCTCGGAAGATTCTTCAGACCTTATGCTGATAGGGTAGGAATTTTGTTTTTTGGTTTTTAATGCAACCCGTATTTTTGTGAGGGCTTCGAGATAGGATTTGACCCATGATGTATAGAGGGTTTAGTTGACAATTTTTTTCGATTTCGACACTCTGGATAGTATATATGCATATGAATGATACATATAGATGCATGATAGAGATAGGTGCTTAGATGATAAGGCGTTTGTGATTGTCTTTTTACATAGCTTGTATTGCTTTAAGATCTATAAAAGGGGAATCATTTTGATACTCTTAGAAGGAAATTTAGTTTTATCCTTTATGAGATTGCTACTTTTGAGCCTTAACTTTTGCGTAAGCCGCCATTTTGTGGTTTTCGACCTAGCAGGCTGCCCTAACTTTTGCCTAAGCAACCCTTTTGGGTTTTCGACTTAGCGGGCTTTTGATTTTCCTTAAGCGGCCTGCCCTTGCAGGTTTTTATCTTAGCTTGATTTGTTTTGATTTTTTGCTTTTCTTTTCATTGGCACAAAAAATCTGGAATTTTCAACTGAAGAATGGCAAAAATGTGTTTTTATTATTGTTGTGACCACACCTATAGATTTGGCTACCTACGTATCCCATACTTTTGGAACATGTTTTTGAGAATTAAGTCACCGTAGTTCGGCCTTATGGTGACATAAGGATATTTCTGTTGCTAATGCCTGAATGCATTCACACAATGTATCTCTCGAGTTGATCCAAGTTACATGGGTTGGTGAACTCATTGCCATCTATGTCTGACAAGATGACGCCACGTTTAGAGAGATTTTCTTCAGCAAGTAGGGGCCTTCCCAGTTTGGCCTGAATTTACCCCAAGGATCTTGCACAAGAGCTCTGATTTGCTCGAGTATAAGACAACCTTCTTCGAGTTTTCAATCCCGGATTCTCTTATTAAAGTGCCTAGCTATTCTCTATTGGTAAATCTAGATCTGATTAAGAGCCTCTAGTCTTTCCTCGTCGATGTCATTCAACTGGTTGTGATAACTTTGAACCCGTTTAGTTTCGGACAGCTGACTTTCTTTCATGACCCTAGCTAATCTGATATGGACTTCGATAGGGAGGACTACTTCTTTCCCATATATGAGTGAGTACGGTGTCGCCCTAGTCGGCGTCCTAATGGAGGTGCTGTATCCCTATAAGGCAAATGGTAGTTGTTCATGCCAACTTCTATGATTGTGAATCATCTTCTATAGCATGTTCTTGATGGACTTGTTTATTGCTTCAACCGCTCCATTGGTCTGGGGCCTATATGGTGAAGAGCAATGGTGCTGGATTCTATACTTGGTTATCGGGATGGAAACCTCTTTCTAGAAGTGAGACCCATTATCTGATATGATCTCAAAGGGAATTCTGTATCTGCATATGATGTTCATCTGGATGAATTGAGCTACTTTTCTAGAGTTCAAAACATGATAGGATGCAACTTCTACCCACTTAGTGAAGTAGTCGATGGCTATCAAGATGTACTCATGTTGATTAGAGGACTTAAGGGTGATTCTGCTCATCACATCAATTCCTAAAGTTGTAAAGGGCCATGGTGTTGTAATAGGGTGAAGAGCCACTAGGGGCAATTTCTAGAACTTGGCATAAATCTGACATTTATGACACTTCTGAACAAATCTTGCGCAGTCTAATTGCATGGTCAACTAATAATAACCCTGATTGGTGATCTTATGGGCCAGAGCCATCCCGTTCATATGAGGGCCTTCTTCTCCATCGTGTACCCATTCCATGATCTACTAAGCTTCTTCTTCAGTTACGCACCTGAGATGTGCCTAGCTCCATGTCCGTTTATATAGGATTCCATCCTTATAGAAGTAACTTTTTGATAGCTCCCAAAGGGTCCTCATATCAGACTTAGAGGCACCTTCAAGGTATTCTTGCTTGTCTAACCAGGTTTGAATATCCTAGTACCAAGGCTTACCATATATGAGCTGAAGATTACAATAGTAGGCTGGCTATTGATGAATCTGGATTTTCAGAGGTTTGATGACCATGTCAGGACTGGCATCAACCATGGAGGCAAGTGTCGATAGTGCATTAGCAAAATAGTTTTTGGTTTGAGACAAATAGGGAAATGATAATTCTTTGAACTATTGAGCTAACTGATTTAGGTGCTGGAGGTATGGGATCAAACACTGCTCTTTGATCTTCCATTTCTTAAGTGCTTGAGAGCCTATCAGCCTGGATGCCAAAACCATTCAATTCTATCTATGGTTGCATATGAAGTCAAAGCATCACTTTTCAGGAAGGTGTTATGATGATTTCATGCAATTATCGAAGGAAATGTTACTTGAAGGACATTCAATGGTGGATAATTTTTATCATTTAAAGAAATTAGTACGGGGTTTAGGATTACCAATGGAAAAGATTGATTGTTGTCGAAATAATTGTATGATATATTAGGGTATTGACTCTGAATTGAGAGTATGCAAGTTCTATAATCTTCCTAGATGCCAAAGGCGAGGTCAAGGGACTTGTAGAGTACAAAAAGGAAAGCCCTTCAAAAAGATGCATTACTTCCCTCTGATTCCTTGCCTTCAAAGGCTATACACATCTAATGCGATGGCAGAACACATGAGATGGCATGCTTAGCATGAATATGAGGATGATATAATGACTCATTCGTCTGATTCTAAAGCATGGAAACACTTTGATAACTAACATCCTTTTTTTGTATTGGAGATCAGAAATGTGAGATTGGGTCTTTATACAGATGGGTTTCAACCATTCGAGCAATCAAGACAACAATATTCATCATGGCATGTCATTGTCACACCATATAATTTGCCACCTTCCATGTGTATGAAAGAGGAGTATATGTCTATATGTGTTATTGTACCTGGCCCAACTAATCCAAAATATAAGATTAATGTGTTTCAACATCCTTTAATTGCCGAATTGAATTAATTATGGGCGTCGTGTGTTGAAGCATATGATATTTCTATGAATCAAAATTTCATGTTGTGAGCTGCTTTACTGTGGACCATCAATGATTTTCCAACATCAGTAATGTTGTTTGAGTGGAAACCACATGAAAGCTTGCATGCCCCCATTGTATGGAGAACACTAATGCATTTACATTGAGAAATGGAGGGTAACAATGTTGGTTTGACTGCCGCCGTAAATTCTTACCGGATGGCCATCCTTGGAGGCAACATCCACAATGGTTCAGAAAGAACATAGTTATTTACAATCTACCTCCACCTTTGAGGTTAGGCATAAAAATATTATAAGAAATAGAAAATATGGAACTTATGAAGGTGACAGAATTAGGTGCAGAAAAAGTAAATTGTCGAATTGGGCATAATAGTGGACAGAAAAAGCGTAGCATCTTTTGGAATTTTCCATATTGGAGTATACTTTTAATCCGTCATTACCTTGATGTCATGCACATTGAAAAGAATGTATTTGAAAATCTATTTAACACTATGATGAATATTGAGGGAAAATTAAAGGATAATGTGAAAGCTAAAACCGATATGAAGGAAATTTGTCGCAGACCAAAACTTGAATAATGTACAGTTACAGAGAAGTTTCCAAAGGCTTTTATGCTTTAGAAAAGCCACAAAGGCAACTATTATGTGAGTGGGTTAGAATATTGAGATTTCTTATTGGATATGTATCAAACATGGGTCGATGTCTAGACATGAAACAATATAGATTATTTGGCATGAAGAGCCATAAATATCCCGTTTTCATGCAGAGATTGATTTCGGTGGCTTTTCGGGAGTTGCTGCCAACTAGGGTTTGGGAAACGATAATAGAATTGAGTCTCTTTTTCAAGGAATTAACAACGACTCTAATTGGATGTGCTGATATGGACTGATTATCGCGAGAAATCCTAATAGTGATATGCAAATTGGAACGAATTTTCCCACCTAGATTCTTTGATTTTATGGTGCATTTGCTAGTTAATCCGCCATATGAATGTCGTATTGCGGGACCAGTACAATATAGATGGATGTATCCATTTGAGAGGTAAGAGATGAATTATTATAATCACACTATAACAAATTATCAACATTGTAAATTCAATATTATTGTTCTAAATTATAGGCACCTGCAAAAAATAAAAAAGAATGTTCGTAATAAGGCTCAGGTTGAGGGATCAATTTGCAATGCATACTTAGTGGAGGAGGCATTAACCTTTTGTTTGTACTACTTCGAACCACATGTTTACACCAAGCATCAAAGAGTGTCGCGCAATGATGATGGGGAAGATCGAATTGAATCAATTCTAAGTTAGAAAGAAATGTAACCATTTTTACTTATCCTTGCCATATAATTCGAAAATAAAAAAAAATGATTATCTAATATAGAGAAACAAACAACTCAAACATATATTTTGTTGAACTATAAAGAGATTGCACCATTTGTATAGTAAGTTACTAGATTCATAGAAACTAATATTCTTAATAAATCACCTACATCCCAATTTAACCATTTACATCCCAACAGGATATATATTGACAATTTATGGCTACAAAACCCCAATTTGACTGACACTGCGGTTGATGCAAGATTGAACAAAGAATTTGCAAACTGGTTCAAAAGTTATGTAAGTAACTTTCATGTTATGCAATGTAACCTACATATATTTTAATTGATTCTTAATTTGTGTGTCGTTGTTATTTCCTATAGGCTCGAAACTCAAAAAGTAATATTTCAAATAAATTCATTATTGATCTATCAAGAGTTCCTTTACTGATAGCAAATGCCTACTCTTGTTACTTTATAAACAATTACAAGTTTCACACCGAGGGATACAGGACAAGTAGAAAGACAATGAATAGTTGTGTTTACATAAATGGATCAAACTATAGTGACGTGTCAAATGATTTTTATGGAAAGTTTGTTGAGGTCTTGAAGTTAGAATATCCATCGCTACTAATAAAGTGCACAATATTATTCAAATATGAATGGTTTGATCACACTCCAAAACTTGGTATAAAGGTTCATCCAAAGAGTATAACCTTGTAGATATTCATCATAGAAGAAGATATACGAAGTATGAACCTTTTGTGATAATGATGCAAGCTGTGTAAGTGTATTATGTTCCATATCCATCGATAAAATGCGATTGACTAGATCGGATGACAGTTTGAAAAATGAAGGCTAAAGTTGTTGTATTAGAAGTTGAAAGCAAAACACTTGATGCACTCTCAATCTCTGACCAATTTCGAGAAGTTAAGGTCGATACACAACCGATGCAACCATTTAAAGATATAACTGAGAGACTAGATGATGAAAACAAAACTTATGTTGAATTGGTGTATCAGATGATGAGAAGGATAAAGAACATATCATCCTGGGTATTTCAAAAGAAGAAGAAGACTACGAAGAAGGAGGACACAAAGAAGATGATGAAGATGAGGATCCTCAAGATGGAAATACATAATTATATTGTATTTTATATACTAAATAGATGTTTTTTAGAGCATGAGACATTACTTATTCAATATCTATGATGCTTTTAGAGTATTATGATTATTTTATTTTGCAAATGTTATATCATTTCATATATTATTGTTTCACGCTTAATCACATACAGGCATATATAGGTTTGGTCATTTATAGAACAGATGGCAAGAGGTAAGGGGCTTGATTTAGAAGCCCCAAGCAGTGGACTTGTGCAGGTCATGGGTGACAACATACTACACTTGGATGAGGAGGGGTTATACCTCTACCTCTACCTCCTCCTCGTCCTCCTTCTAGTACACCTGAGGCTGCGTCTTCTATGCAACCCCCCGTGCCACCTCCACTTCCTTCTTCTTCTTCCACATTTCCTGGACCGATAGAGTTTGCACCAGCTACACAGTCCCCTTCTGCACTAGGTAATCATAACTATTAATTAGCAACAATAAGGACTTATTTATTTAATTAGCACCAATAGTCCCCTTGTGACATATTTACTTAATTTGCATTTTTATTTACATCTTGATGATTCTTTCTATTTATATTTTACTTTGTTATCTTTCACAGTATTTATCTATCCTCTCAAGCGTCAAGGCAAATTATGAGGATCATAAAGCTACATCTCGATAAAGATGGATACACTTGGGAAGAGGTACCATAGGAGGTGAGAGACTTTTATTGGGATGAGTTTCAGGTATGACGTTACTCAATTTACAAATGCATTAACATTTATGGAGATATAATCAATTACATTCTATAAAAATATTGTAATTTATTCTTACTAAAACATTTTATATAGGAGGAGGCTATCACAACTATGCTGAAGGTAGCTTGGGAGAAATTGTGCGCCCTACGCTACTCTGACTTCACTCATAAGATTAGGAAGAATAGAAAGAAGCAGTAGTGCGCATCTTAGGAGGTATGGGAGAGCTAGCAGAAGGCTTGGGAGGATCCTGCATTTAAGAGAAAATGTGGGATCTTTGCACGAAATAGGTATATTGAGACCAGCAGTGACGGAGTAGGACCATCAAGATACACAGGCAAGTCCATCTCCGTTATAGAGACAGCTCAACTATTGGTAAGTAAATTAGTTACAGTTACCACAATAATGTTTAATGGAATGATTGTACATATTAATATATTATGTGTGAAACTGTTATGTAGGCTGAGAAATATGATCGTAAGCCTACATCGATGGAGATGTTTAGATACACTCACAAAAAGGACCACGATGGAGAGACTTTTATCGATAGGTGTGCAATGGGTGTTAACGTAAGTATGAGACATTTTTCAAATATGATAGTCTTCTATTACTTATGCATTCAATGGAGTTGTTCACTTCATCTAGCAACTATATAAAAATCATTGTACTATTATTTTTAGGAGAATTATAATACAACTCGCGATCATGTTCTCTCTTCTCGATCTACATCTGATGGTCAGTCTAGTGTTGACGAGTTTGCTTTGTATTTAGACACATCATGAGGGCAAAAGAAGAGGAAGGTGTGCAGCATCAGCTCCCAAGCATCACAGTTCTACTACGGCTCATCTTTAAATGCTGCTGGTGCTCCACCATCACAAACACGTCCCCAACATAGTACTGAGGAGAGTAGTGCATTGAGATCTCGTGTTGATGACCAAGAGAGACAGCTCGTGGAGCTTAGAGCACATATGATGCAAATGTCTTATCTCAGGATGACTGCTGCTTCCTCTAATCCTTTGGTTGTTCCAGATCCGTTAGCGCTAGCTACTACTGAGCCTCGAACATCTTTCTTTCCTCCTCCTCCAGATACTACAATTGATACTATAGATACATTAGTGATTACTCTGGACACTACAGCAAACCTAAAGGACACTACACTAGATTAAGGAGCCACTTCATCAGCTTGATATCATAGATTTGACTTCGGAGTATTTTAGATTTTGCTTTCACATTTAGTAATTTATTATGTTTATGATGCTTTTTGGATTGCTGTAATGATGATGTATATATATGTTGTTTGTCAACAGGTATATAAAATATCTATTTGTACACATTTTGCAAAATACTTTTTTCTTTTTAAAATAGTTTTGTGACCAATTTGCGATCGATATTATTTTTTTAACAACACATATTGCAGGAGAATAGTGACCAAAATTCAAAAAAGGCAGGAAAAATTATGAATGATTAGGAACAACAAGTTTCCATTTGAGATCGCAATTTAGACAAGAAACTTTTGCGACCAATTCATGACATATATTTCATGACAAATTATGAAGCAAATTGCAAAGTATTTTTCTTCATTTTGCGACCAGTTTAGTGGTTGCCATTTTATGACCAAAGTCTTATTTCATCCCAAAAGAAATTACGACGAGTAGTTTACCGACGCATTTTGTTCTGTTGCCAATCGATCGCAGTTTTCATTTTGCAATCGATTTTGTTTAGTTTACGATTGATTTGGTGATCGCAATTCATTGATTTTTTTATAGTGCTGGGTTTTTTTACAATAGTTCCATTAGGAACTATTTTTTTTAGACTTTGGCACTAGTGACAACATTTTTTTTTCCCACTCTAACTAAGGCCAAACTAGTTCCTCTGAGATGAAATATAAATTGTGTACATTTAAATTTTTTATGACATGTTCCACTACTTCATTTGCTAACTCCTAGGATGGTGTTCTTGCCAATGCACTAGCTCCTCAAGTAAGTTCCTCTGCTAAACTTTGCACCCTTTCTTTCTGTCAGGTTCTCTTAAAGGACATTTGCAACTGGTTCCATAGCCTCTCCATTGGTTGTTTCAAAATATATTTTGTAACACCCCCTTTCCAAACTTGTAGGACCAAATAGTAGATGTCACATTCCGTGCCTGAGGCACATACAAGCTCATTTTTTAATACAGAACTAGTATTAATCAACAAAAGTGAATCAAACATAATGATTAGTTTCTTGAACATATACAATGGAAGTCTTTAAATTATAACCTGTTTAAAACAATTCAATTATAAAAATTAAGAAAATTAAAATCCTTTAAAGGCAGTAGTGAAGCCCCTCAAACACTTTCCAAATAGTATAGGCAAACCCTATAGAAAATCTGCAAGGGTTTCTTTTGAAAATCTGGCTAAGAAAATGAATAAACAAGTTAATGAAACACTATTAAAGTAATAATAAGTTCTTAGAAGTCCTATATATATATATATATATATTCGAATTCAATAAAATAAATTCTTAAGAGGGACCATCCTTAAATCCAATGTTAATAAATCCAAAGATATTCAAAGTTCAATCATAAAATAAAAGTCCAAGTCCATGTGGAACAAATCAAAAACCCTTAAAGAGTTCAAGGGATAAAAACAATTATATTTAAATAAATATAAACCCTACACAATCAAATCAATACTCTCATTATTTCAAATCTAACACATGCTACGAGTCTGTAGTATAGACTCACACTCTAGTTTGGAAGTAGAAGGTCTTCTCTCTATACATCCATAGTAGACAACTTCAAGCTACACGAGTTAAAAACATCGCGTTGAGTATAAAACTCATTGGTACTCAACAATTATATATAATCACATAGCCTACAAGTATGGTCCATTGAAACCATACACATCATAATGTATATATTACTTGTTACAAAAGTCTACATTCTCACTCCATGTTTCTATACAAACACTAATAATCAATTCATGCACAAGTTTACTTATATTCTAGAAAATCACTTCAATCAATATATATATAAGAGCAAACTCATATATGTATTTATTCACATAGCAAGCAGTTAAGTGATCTCATAAAGTTCTATTCAAAACTTAATATAAGGAATACAAATACGTAGGCATAAGTGATCATATTTCCTCATATTTCAAATGTACACTTCATTAAAACGTCATTAAGACATATACTACATCAAAATGAATTCAGAATATATTTCATATTAGATGAATTTAGAGCATATATATTATTTCAGGATATTATCAGAATATGCACCATAACAAGTGGATGATAATGATAAATTAGAACGTTATTTGTATCATTGATAAATCAAAATACTGTCAATCTCATTTCCAAATCAGAATATCATTGGAATATATGTACAATTACAGAAATATTTAAGAACTCATAATGTTATAGTATGATATCAATCACATTCTTTAATCTTTTTATTTATGGGCCTTATTAGTAACTTATAAGAAATAAAAGCAAAATAGATATCAAATTCAGAATTAGATTGGCATAATAGCCAACATAATACATTAGGCAGAATCCTCAGTACAGTGGCATAAGCCTACAAAACAGTGGTGCAGGTTCGCAACTTGAGTGGGACACTCTGTGTCCAGCATATGATCATAGGTCAAATCCAGTATCAATATATCCACATTCATACGACTATTCAACTAAGTACATAATTACGGCCCAGATATTTAGTTATAGTTTTACATTTGTATCCGAGTCCAATCACAAATAGAATCTCAAAAGTTCAATTATAGCATCACAGGCATTCATAGACATACGTAGTTTAAATCACTACTCTGATATTACTAACTCTTAATTTTTTTTTTGTTTGCAGATTTAAATGGTGGATGTCACAGGAATTGAAGGAGAGCTTCTTATTCTCACTTATTCTCTCTCTCTCTCTCTCTCTCTCTTCTCTCTTGAGTGTGTGTGTGTGAAGAGGGCGGTACGCTCTTCTTAGAAGAGGGTGTCAACCACTCTTTTTAGATTAGGTCAACAATTTTTTTTTTCTTTACACAAAATATGGCCTATAATCAAATAAGCCAACTTATTTAACAAAAACCCATTTAATAATAAAATAACTATAATGATATATCAATAAATATTATTAAAACTACGTTTTAACAAATAATTCCTTTAGTACTAATAGTTACCAATAAATCATATTTGAATGTCAAATTGCAATAATTGACAGTAAATACCAAATCAATTATTTTAATGCCCAATAAATACGGAAAAATCTTATCAATTGAGTAAAAATATTCTAAGATTAATTTAACACCATTTTCAATCCTCATTCCAAATACCAAGGTGCAATTAGAATTGTATCACATTAAATTCCATAACTAGGCTTCCTAAGGTAGAACCTCACAATTTGCAATCTAAAAATCATTTTATACATGAACAATCAAATAAATAACATGAAATATATGAATCACAATCTAGACTTAATAATTATGAAAATAACTTATCCGAATTTAAAATCATACGAAAACCCATATTTGGTACCAAATAGCAATCCCATAAGCTATTATTCATAATTCCATAAATCAGGGCATTACAACTCTCTCACCCTTAAGAAAATTTAGTCCTCAAAATTTCCAACTATTTTAGATACACCATAACACTATGCATCTATAATACCATGTCCTTAGTCTACTAGAATGACATATTATGCTTTGCTATAGCATAGTATTCATTAGTCTTATCTACAATTGCCCTTAAGTGACATTACTAGTATGACTAGCAATAAGAGATCACATCAACTCAAACATAAGCAGACATGTGTTTCTTGTGTAGTAAAGTCACAAGAATCAAAGTGAAATTATCATGGCACAAGGTAAAGGTAACAAGTTAGCTCATAATATTACTCTCCAATAGTAGGTCATAAAATTGTCATAATCCAAAACATCTATCCACATTCTATCTCCAATAAAATTCATTATAGATACCCTTCAAAGTCACATGTGAAAATTTTATGGCATGTATTTAACTTAAATCACTTGTATACTTACTCCAAACAAATAAATTCTCATTCTTAAATATAATCCTAGAATCGTCTAAACCTATGCTCTAATACTACTAAATGTAACACCGCCACCTAATCTCGAAGGACTAGATGATAAATGCCACATTCGATGCCGGAGCACTGTCTTATCTTACTTAATAATCCTAGATCATATGTTAGAAATGGCTAAGTTTTCATAAGGAGGCAAGAAATATTTTTTTAAAACAAAAGCTTAAGGAAATTCCTAAAGAATATTCGCAAGAGTTTCCCTTGAAAATTAACTTGCCACACAAAGAAAACAAAAACACTTCCAATATTTATTCCTCCAAACCCCAAAACTCCAAATCAACATAATAGGTCACGCAACACTTCTAAATATTCACATCAATAAACTTAGATTCTATCGTAATATGATATCATCCATTTAAAGATTTAATTGCTAACAATCATTGACTTTAAAATTCACAATAAGATAAAACTTCTTAATTAATCACAAATCTCATTAATTTACAAACTCAATGTATACAACCTCAATCTTTCTACAATACTTTTATACATGCCATAATATATCCTATACATGTCCTACCCAAAGTAAATTTTCCTTCTCTTATGCTAAGCCTCTAGTCCTCGAGTAGCACCCATTGTCCCTAACCTGCGCGTGATAGAAATCGACGCGCTGAGTATTCACTCAATGGTGCTAAATAACTTAATAGTACAATAAATAAGGGTGCTTAAGCAACAAACTTAATATATAATTTCAAATAGTAAAATCAAATACAAAAATACCAAAAGTATACAAATCAAATTAAGATATTTCGAAAATCATAAATAAGTTCATTCTTAAGAATAAATTCATAATTCGATAAATATAAGAAAAATTCTATAGATACAAATATATTTCCATTTTCCTTTATAACAAAATAGAACTTATTCTTAATTGAGGGCTCATAGGGATACTAAGAGAAATATAATTAGATTTGATTTCAGAATAACAGAATCACAGAATTGTGGCTTGTGAAAGCGCCACTACATATCAAAATTGTGGCCCGTGAGAGTGCCACCACATATTAGAATTGCGGCCTGTGAAAGCGCCACCACACAGAATAATAAGCGCGTCCACTTATTCATAAGGGCTGATAACCCTAGCATATGATCATAGCTTTCACATAATAGAATGGCCTGATAAGCCGAGCATGCTCGTGTACCGGAACAAATCTCATCTTACTACATTTCAATCATGCATACTAGAGCCCAAAACAAATCCATTTCTTAACAGATAATCTTACTTCTTATACATAATTTCTTAGCAAAACCTTTCACAATTGCTTAGTTATTATTACAAAATTTCTTAATTTACAACTTCATTAAAATGCCAAATTCATACTTATGAAACTCAAAGCTTTCCTTTCTCAAAATATATACTTAAAATACAATTCAAAACTACTTAAGTAAACCTTAAAAGTATTACTTATAATCAAATGACAATAAATCCCTTCTTTCACTTTTTCAAGGCATCCTTAAAGTTGTGTAAAATTCATAATAAGTTTAAAACCAAATATATTAAATACTATTCAAAAATGTACTTATCAAACATCAAATTATAAGTAAAATTAAACATAAAAATCAAGGGAACTCAAGCCCCTTTTCCGCCATTATGCTTCGGCCTCTCTTACTAATGAAGGGGAAATATATTATTTGCAAATAACCACATTTTCCATACTTAAACATCAAAACTTACATTTTTCAAACACATATTTAACTTAAACTTATTTTTCTTAACTGCTTTAAAACTTACAACTTGTAAAGTTCATCAAAACCTACTCATGTTCCCACCAAAATAATACTTTCATAATACACATATATACTTATTTTAAAATACATACTTAACTTAAAATACTTAAAACCAACATTTAGCAAAACATTTCAAAGCCTAAACATTTTTACTTCAAATAACTTAATTCTTATTATTTCAAAAATTCCTTAAGACTCAAACTTAAACATTTTAAGGCTTAACCCCTTTTATTTTAAAATTCACCAAGTTTTAACTTGTGAAAATTCCCACCTTTCATACCAAAGCATTTAAGCTTCCATTTCCAAAATTATACTTAGCTTCAAACTAAATTTTCTAACTTCCTTAAATCTTACCACTCATAAAAGTTTTACCAACCTTCACACTTATGAAAATAAAGCTTCATATTCAAAATGTACTTAAAATACAAATCAAATTCACTTATTAACACCCCTTTAAATGCTTACTAGTATATATATAAACATAAAACACTTCTCACTCATTTTTAAGGCTTTCTTTTAGTTCTCCAAAATCATAAGTACTTAAGATTCAAAATGGAGATTTAAAACACCAATTAAATACTTATCAAATAACACTTAATTAAACCATAAAAACATTACTTGAAAACATTTAATCTTAAAACTCATCCTTTACACATTCAAACTTTCTTTAAGTCTTGAAAAAGTACTTAAACATTAAAATACTTAGTGGTTTAAAGCATCACTAAATTACTTAAAAAAAACCTCATTAACATTAAAAGAACACAAAAGCATGAAGCAAAAATTCATGCCCTTCCTCCTAAGGAGGTTCGACCAAGTGTAGGGGAAGGAGAAGGGGATTTCCCTCTTCCCATTCAAGCATCTCATCACGCTTAGAAAACATGAAAAATCATATAAAAACTACCAATTAAGTAATTCCTCAACAAAATCACAAATAATTGAAAATTCATTCAAAACCTAAAAATTGAAAACTTAAAGAAAATGGAAGGGGAAGGAAGATATTATTGCACTAACCTTAAAAACAAGCTTGAATAGGCTTAGAAAGCCTTATTCCTTAACCTTTTCCTTCCCTTTAGAGGATGGTTCTCCAACCTCTTCAGAGTAGCAAAAATAATCATTAAAATCAAGAAATGACAAAAGGAGAAGATGGAGCATGATTTAGTGCCTAAACTAACATATCTAAGCTATGAACTACTTAATTAAATCATTAGAGTCAAAAATCACAACTTACTTGAATTTATAGTAAACTCCAATTTCTTGAATTCTATCACTAAATACCACTCTTTTATGTTTAATTCTTCATGTCTTATTACTAGACTTTGGTTTAATTCACTTGATTTTGGGTTGTTTAGTAGTAGAGAAAATGAAAGAACATGGAGGAGAAAGAGGAAGAAGTAACGTTGGAGATGGGAGAAGAAGGAGAAGAAGATGGAGTTGGATAATTGTTGATTTTTAAGTAGCAAAGTCAAACTTGGCTACCTCATTTTATGTCAAATGGATGGCTAAGATTTGGTCTCTAGTATTCTCATCCAATGGCTCTAAATATTCACCAAATAATTCTCTTCCAAATATTATTAAACTCCACTAATTAATTAACCTAACTCCATAAAATATTATTTGTCTCTCGGCTGATACCATTCTTGACTCGAACCAAATAATACCATTTTGAGATCCAAAATTTTGGGGCATTACAAAGTTGAAGGAGGCAAAGGCAGAGAGCGAGAGAAAGTGTCATTAACCCTTCCATTTTCATTTTTTTATTTTAGAACTTTGAGAAGTTATAGGCATTGGTAGCAACTTTTAATGTACATGGGTTAAGTGCTGCCCTAGTTTAGGCACCAAACGTGTTTCATTATGGGATCTACTATCCATTCTTTTGGAATCTTTTGTTTTATGCATGTTTGTTTTGCTTATTTTAATTGTTTGCACTGAATGCTTTGAACTTTCATGACTTGCATTGATTGCCTGGATGTCATACTTGGTTACCCATATATTTCATTGATTTGCTTATTTTGTACTTGCTTTTGGCATTGGCCACCTTGTATGGTTGCATTGGCACTAATCGTCCTATTCGCTGAATCGATTGGCACTGGTTTCCTGTTTATTAGATTACTACTCATCGCCCTTGTTTATTAAGATGGTTGGCGCCGATCGTCCTGTTTGTTAGATTAGTGCTGGTCGCCCTATTTTTTTTTTTGTGCTATCGTTGATCGTTTTGTTTTTTGAGTCTGGTGGCACTGGTTTCCCTAGGTTCTAAACTAGTCAGCACCAGTTGCCTTATTCTTGTCTGACTTGGTGTTGAACGCCCAGTTTATTAGATTGGTGTTGGTCGCCCTCTTTTTGTTTGTGCTAGCGCTAATCATTTTGTTTTCTGAGTCTAGTGACACTAGTTGCCCTTGGTTCTGAATTGGTTCGCATCGGTTGCCCTGTTTATTAGATTAGCGCTAGTCGCCCTATTTTTTTCTGTGCTAGCGCTAATTGTTGACCATGATTACAGCACCAGGCTCTAGAAAAATTTTGCCATTGTTCCAACGGCATGAGATCGAATCAGCTCAATCGGACGTCGTTTAGGCCTTGAATGGACTCTCAAAAGCCAGAAAACCCTAAAACTAAAGGGGAGGGATATACTGGTTATTTGCCTTGGCTGGCACCGTCTAGCCAGGAGGTGACACCGATCACCCCAGGCGACGGCGCTGTCTAGGCTGCCGACGAGGATCCCCATCAGCACTGAAAAAGAGGTTTTCGATGCAGACCAGGTTGGCTCAGCCACCCCTTTTGCCTATGAAAGCCACACTCCTCCCCTCTCACAAGCCACCTGTTGTTGCTTGATCGAACACTTCTTAAGCATTAACGAATCTCATTCTCTCTTATATGATTCTATGGCCAAAGATTCTGATTTTGCTCATCTTTCATTTTTGAGTTTAAAGCTCGACTCGACTCTCAAAAGTCGATCCTTTCGACTTTCACTAACACTTTGACCTTCCTTAGGCCAAAGCTACTAGTTAGGTGACTAATTATTAATCAAATCTAGTGATTGATTAATAATTAATCATTTAAAAATATTATATAAGACTAATATACGGGTCTTCATGCCCTACCTTAGCTTATATTTAGAGGAAGAATCGACCTCCTTGATCGACAACACACCATGGAGCTGCGTTCAGGCAATGTCACAAGGGTATAATTACTAACTTAGAATTTGTGAATTAAACCTCATCCATCCGGCACCTTATCAACTGTTAAGCCCAGTCCAGCTCGCACTATACATGTTTTAAGCCCGGCCAGTCCGGCAAACTAAGTCCGGTCCAGTTGAAAAGACTTAGAAAATCCAATTTTCAAAATAAAGCCCGGAATTAGCCACTAAACTAGTAAGCCCACTCTAAGAGTGGCACCTTCAAAGCTTTACCACCCTAATCAGTGGTAGAACTTCGTGCGCCCTGATCCTCATACAAACGAGTTACAAAGGCATACTAACGAATTTAGCCCAAGTAGCTGGCCCTCAACCGAATTGATCAGTCGAGACTTAGGGGAATTTGTTGCACCACCTAGAACTCCTTGATAAAGAGACTAGAGTTAGGCTCCCCTCTAAAATTCACACCGTTATTATATTTGCTTACTTTTAATGCACTATATTCCTTATATTGACATGCATTATGAGTATGCCTATGCATCGATAAACTGACATTCATGCAAAATAGTGCTTTTGATTTTTAAATTGAACCCAAACTGTTGATCCACGCAATGAAACCAAAAACCTAGTCCCCGAACCTAATGATTCGAGGCTAGTGCATTTTATCTATTGTGGCATACATAAAGGAGTCAATTACGGGGCTTTTATCTTATATTTTCCTGAAAATAAAAATAAAATAAGGTGGTGACTCTCACACACCACACAAGCACTCCAAAGAGCCAACCAGACATCACTTAAGCGCTAAATAGAGCCTTAAAACTGATAAAATTGACAATTAGATCAACTAATCTAACCAACTAGCCGCATACAGGGCTAGCACCTCATAAAATGAATCAAAAAGGACCACAACAGGGTTTCGACCTTTCTCGAACGTTTTCCAATTTCTTCCATAATGAACTGACCAATGGGACCATTCGGCTAGACTTTTGTCAACTGCGGGTCCGACCCATGGCTCCTAGTAGGGGGCTCATAGGCTAGCAACTCTGCTGGGGACCTTTAAAACTTTTTTTACTAAAAATGTAGTAAGAGGACTACTGAGTAGGTTTCAGATCTCCAATTTGGGTTCAAATTGAAAATCACCTTGCATACATACAGATGCATCCTTTGGGATCCTTTCCTGTCACTAGAATTAAGCAAACTGAGTTACCATTATCACTTTGGGGCAATCTTCCTTAGAGCTATCTTGGGTCAAGAAGGCTGCTCACTCATCCTGCACACCTCCATTCCTTATGGTAGGGTAGTGGGTTTGGTGTACCAATCGTTCCATTTGATACAACATGGTCAAATGACGAGGTATATACCAACTCTAAGCGGATGGGACCCTCAAACTAATCCACCAAAAGCATGTAATGCCCCTAGATCCGATCCCTAGGATTATATGCACCCTTTATCATGACACCATTTTAGCTTAATATTCATGTACTCACACATTACATGTTATGGACCAAGAGACTGAACAAACAGACCAATCCAGTGGTAACATTAACACCCGTCGCCCAATCCCGGAGGACCAGATGACGAATGCCGCATTCGATGCCGGAGCACCGACTTATCCTACTTATTAACTCTAGGACATACATTAGAAATGGCTAAGTTTTCATAAGGAGACAAGTAATATTTTTGTAAAATAAAGTTTAGGAAATTCCTATGAAAAATTCGCAAGATTTTTCCCTAAAAATTAACTTGCCACACAAAGAAAACAAATACACTTCCAATATTTATTCCTCCAAATCCCCAAAACTCCAAATCAACACAATCAGCCTCACAGCACTTCTAAATACTCATTCATTCACATAGGTTTTGACATAAAATTTTATCATTCATTCTACGGAATATTTATTAACAATAGTACACCACAATTATAATATGAAGTTATTACTTAATTAATCACAATTCTTATAAATTTACAAATCCAATATTTACAACCTCAATACTTAATAATAACTCTATACATGCCAAAATTACAACTCAGTCTGTGTCCGCATGCAACCTGCGCGTGATAAAAATCGACGCGCTGAGTGAAAGACTCAGTGGTGCTAAATAACTTAATAAATAAATAAAAGAAATTGCCTAAGCAACAAATTCATTACATAACTTAAAATTACTTAAATCAAATACAAAATATCAAAAGTATTCAAATCAAATAATATATTCTGGAAATCCTAAGTAAATTCGTTCTCAAGCATAAAATCATAGTTTGACAAATATAAAGAAATTTCTATAAATACCAATATATTTCCATTTTTCTCTTTTAACAAAACATGATTTATTCTTAGTTAAGGGCTCATACGTATACTGAGAGAAATATAATCAGAACTGATTTCAGAGATATCAGAGACAGAGATGTGGCTTGTGAAAGTGCCACCAAAGTAGAGATGTGACCTGTGAAAGTGTCACCAGAGTATAATAAGCATGTCTGCTTATCCAGAGAGGGTTAATAATCCTAGCATATGATCATAGCTCATATCATAACAAAGAGACATTAAAGTCGAGCATGCTCATCTTATAGAGTAAAGCTCATCTTATCATATTTAAACCATGCATAGTAGGGCCCAAATCAAAACCATTCTTTTACAAATAAGCTTATTACTTATACATAAGCCCTTTGCAAAACATCTCATAACTTAGTGCTTATTATTTCAAGATTACTCAATTTACAACTTGTAAAATTCTCATTTTTCATGCTTATACTCATAAAAAATTATACTTATTAAATATACATATGTATAGTTTAAAATATTTAAAAATCAACATTTAAAGAAGCAAAAATGTGCCTTACCACCTTAGGGTGGTTCGACCTCTTTAGGCCATCAAAAGAGAAAAAGTTTCCCTTCCATCAAGCACCATATTTCAAGTTAGAAATACTTAGTTAAAACATTAAAAACCTTTACTTAACACATTTAGTCTTACAAACTTATTTACTCATTTAAAGCCTTCTTTAAGTCTTGTAAAATGCTTAAACATTTGAATTCAAGGTAGTGATTTAAACTACCTTTAAAACACTTAATAATTTACTCATTTAAGTTAAAATTCACATTAAAAACAAAGAAAACCCAAGGCCCTTTCACCAATGCTAGGCTTGGCCTCTCCCTCAAATGAAAGGGCAAAATGTTTCCTTTTAAATTAACCACATTATCTCAAAGACAACCCCACTCAAAACCACACTAAAATTAAAGAACACAAAAACATGAAGCAAAAGTTCATGCCCTTCCTCCTAAGGCGGTTCAGCCAAGTGAAGGGGAAGGAGAAGGGGATGTTCCTCTTCTCATTCAAGCATTTCATTATGCTTAGAAAACATAGGAAATCGTGTAAAAACAATCAAATAACCAATTCCCCAACACAATTCACAAAATCTTGAAAAATCATACAAAACCTAAAAATTGGAAACTTGAAGAAAATGAAAGGGAAATGAAAGTATTAGTGTGTTAACCTTCAAAACAAGCTTAAATAAGCTTGGAGAGCCTCAATTCTTGGCTTTCTCCTTCCCTTTTAAAGAGGGTTCTCCAACTTCTTCAAAGTAGGAAAAATACCCATTAAAATCAAGAATTAACAAAAGAAATAGATGGAGCATGATTAAATGCATCAATTACATGTCCTAACCATGATTTCTTCTTATTAATTCACAAAACTTAAAAATCACAACTTACTTACTTGATGGACACTCCAAATTCCTTTACTTCTAATCACCAATTTCCACTTCTTCTACTTAATTCTTAAGGTTTAATTACTAATCTTTAGTTTAATTCGTGAAATTTAAGGTAGTTTAGAGGTAGAGAAATGAGAGAAAATGGTGGAGAATAGAGAGAGAAAGTGGTGTGGAGAAGAGAGGAAGAAGATGATGGAATAGTGTTTGATGAGTGGTAACTTTTAAGTGGCAAAGTCAAACTTTGCTTCTTAATTTATACCAAATGGATGGCTATGATCAAGTCAAGGTATTCTCATCCAATGACTCTAAATATTCATCAAATAATTCTCCTCTAATTATTATTTAACTCCACCAATTAATTAAATTAA
>CANUEX010053239.1:0-23953 GCA_948099535.1 Jatropha multifida
GTCATAATATGGGTTTACTATTCCGATAGTCAAATGATAATAGGGATGAGTTGTGATAGTTTAGGCTTACTACGGGCCTCGGGTGCCTTAAGCTTACCTAGGTCCTAGTGCCGGTCCGGCCCACGGTTTTGGGTCGTGACACTATCCCAGGCATATCCTCATAGCTCCATGCAAAGGCTTCTGCTTTACCCTTGAGTAGGCTTTAAAATTTTACATTTTAACTCTAACGTTAGGTTAGACTCAATCAAAAAATTTCATGGGTTTTCTTTTGTGTTAATATTAAATTGAAGCATGCATAATGAATTTATGTCAAATATGCGTATGTGCTTATCTACTTGATGTATGGAACCGTTAAGAAAGACATCAAACAAACAAGCAAAATCAAAGTTTATATCATTAAAAATCATAGAAAGTTCATCACAATCCAAACCATCATCAACATAAATAAATGAATCAACATGAATTTTGGCTTCCTTGAAGCTTTCTTCAATGCAAGCCTGGATTGCTTTCAGGGCTTGATCCATAAGGTCTTCTTCCTTTTCAGCAACTTCCTTAATCTCTCTGTCATCCTCATCTTGGGCCGCTTCTTCCTCCTCTCGCTTTTCCTCCTACTCCTCTTCTCCTTCTGTTGGTTGTAATCCTTCAACCCCCTCTAATTCTATTGTCTTTGCTTTTTCTTCTTTCTTTGGCTCAACTTCTGATTCTCCATGAACAACTGGATATCAATTACATCTGCAAATATTTCAATCTGGAATATGTTGTCCCCTTGTGCAGAAAAGCCTCTATTGGCAAACACGAAGAGGAATGTTCATTCAAAGGGACAAAACGCCCATCCATGTCTACCTAGCCATATGTCTTCGACGTTTTTCTCTTGACTTTGTATCCTAGGCCCATATGATTTCTCTGAGAACGAATCTCAGGCATCTCAGTAATGCCCTATTGATTCCTTCCAAGACCTTTCCCTTCTTCATAGTTTATTCTCTTCATAATGTTGCACACTGTAGGCCTCATATCAGTACTCAAAATAGCGATCTGAAAACCAATCCATGGGAGTATAACCTACTTATCCATATTAAGCATAGCTATGCTTCTTTCACTAACAGCATGTACAGAGATAATTTCCTCGTTGAATGCAAATTTTATTATTTGGTGCAAAGTGGAAGGTACACCTCCCAGAGAGTGATACCATGGACGCCTCAGCAATAAGGCAAAAGTCGATGGAATGTCAATCACAATGAACTCGGTCTCCTTTTCAATTGGCCCTACTTTGATAACCGCCTTGAATGTTCCTTTTACTTGCCTCTTTGAGTCGTCATAAGCCCTAATAACGACATCAGAGGTTTCTTAATCAGACATGTCCAAACTTAAATTTGGAAAGAATATTCAAAGGACACATATTTAGAGCTGATCCATCATTGATCATTACATAGCCAGTTACCCTACCTCTCACTTCAGCCTTTATAAATAAGGCTTTAGTGTGGTTTCTTCCTTCAGGGGAAAGTTCCTCATCAGAAAAAGTGATCATGAGAGGATCACATCAAACCATCCCCATGAAGTCCATTATTGAAATGGTTGATGAAAGCTGAATCTATACCATCGCTTTCAATAAGGCTTATCGATGCACCTTTGATGAGACAAGTAATCCCACATGCTCACATTAGCATGTGTCCTTTTTATTTGTTTGATTAGAGTGTTATATTCAGCTTCTACCCTCGGCATTTCTGATAAACTTGCCTTTTCTTTTCCTTTCTCCTCTTGAGGCTTCATTGACTCCGATTGATAGATTCAACCACTATGGGTCACATGGATTATGACTTCAGTTTCTTCTTCACTGTCACTACTCCATGCATCCAGATTAATGGAATTCTCCACTATCTCATCCTCGCTTTCTACCTAGATCTACTTGTTTTGTACTGCCCACTCTTCATCACTGTCCCATATGTCTATCACCATAATCCAAATTTGCTCTAGGAACATCTTTTTTCATCCCTTTCTATTCTTCAAATTCTAATAGCACATCTTCGGGAGACTTCCCTAATTCTATCATGAACAAGTTCTTTGGTGGTGGCACATTCTTGAAGCTTGAAAGTGGATTGGTCCTTGTGATAGGCCTTCATTTCTCCAGGTCAATGATCTTGCCATCATCAATCAAATTCTAGATCTCCTGCCTAAGCCGTAAATAATTATCTGTGGTATGACCCTTACCCTAATGGAACTAGCAGCATGCACTTTGATCAAAATTACTTAGCGAATTAAGCGGAGGAGGTCTTAGAGTAAGAGGTTTCAATAGGCGTGCTGCTCTCACTTCCTCAAAAACCCTGGAAAGAGGAGTTCCAAAGTTAGAGAACCTTCTTGGTGGCACATTAGTACCTTTAAGGTCCAAGACAGCGATTGTGGCACTTTTGCTGCTGTTTGGAGCTTTGTTGGTTTGACAGAACCTTTGGAATCTAGACCTAGTGAAGTTCCTAGAGTGATTCCAATATTTTTTATCCTCCCTGATTTTGTCTTTAATGGACATTCCCACTTCGTACACCTGGGAGAATTCAGTTAACGGCATGTAGTATAGCTTCACACGGAACACTGGCAAAGTTCCTTTAATGAAAATCTTTATCTGCTCTTTAGTGTCGGATTTGTTCCTCATCTATGTAACCTTGCTATCCATTGAGCCATGTAGTGAGTGAAAGGCTCATCGTGTTTTTGTAATATGGCCTCTAGATCTCTTAGGTTAACACCCATCTAAAGATTATAGGCGCACTCTTTGAGGAAGATTGTAGTGAGTTCATTCCAATCTCTTCTAAACTTCTTGTCCAGATTGTAGTACCATGTTTGAGTCGATCTAGTTAAAGACATCAGGAACATCTTTAAAATCTCCCTTGTCATCAATCTTGCCAATTATATGATGGATTTACACTACATCAAGTGCACTTTTGGGTCGCTGCTGTTATACTCTGCTACTTTCGACATCTTATAAGTGACTGGAATTGTCTGCCTTAATTCTAGCTCTTCATCCTCATCATCATCAAAATCAATATATTGGACCATGCCTTTAGATTTCGTGAATACATGCAGCTTCTCAAGCATTTTATCCAGCTTTTCAAATCTTTCTGAAGTTACTAGTTCAAACTCAACCTTCTTCGTAACTAGCTTCTAGAAGAACTCTTCATCCTGCCATGTGTCATCTCCATGTTACTTTCTTATGGATTCATCATTGGCTCCTTCTCCTTCTTCAATGAGGATCTTCTCTTTTCCATTTTTAGCTTTCATAAGTTTTTTTATGCTAGACGCAACTACTTTTTCAATCATTTCTCATATCAGCTAAAGAAATGTTGGTTTCAACTATTTTGTCTGACGCAGCAAGTCTATCTGGGATGGAAGGTGTTCAACTTCCAAATGGGAGCCTAATGGATCAAGACAATTTAAGCTTAGTAAAACAAAAGGTTGAAGGTTCTTTAACTCTGACTAGGCGGTCTTTCGTCCTGAACCAACCACTTGTTTTCAATGTTCTCTCTTTACGTGATGCTATTTTGTCTACACAAAATAAATGTTAGAAATATGGCATGATGCATGCATGAATGAATGTGTGATGAGGGAATAACACACAAAAATATCATACAATCACAACATTGTGAAATGCAATTAATGTTATACTCCATTATGGCTTAATTTAGACTGATCAAATTTCAAAGTTGTAGAAAAGGCTCTCAAGAGCTATTTAAAAGCAAAACATGCTTTATTCTTTAGCCGAATATTTGTTGCATCTAAAACATCCCTTTCTTTTTGTGTCAAATGTCATTTGAGCGAGAGATTATATTTTTTTATTATCATTATTTTTTATTTATATATATTTGTTTCTTTTCTCTCCATTATTAATATTTGGCTAAAGACAAACTCTTTTATTACTCTAAAAGGAAACTATACACAATATTAAAAATCTCAAAGCCTAATTAGTTTAATAAGGCCTTGTATCTCTAAGGATCAAATGGCCTATGTCTTCAAGGAAGCCGGTGATTCTGTGCAAGATCATAAATTGTGCCTCTACACCACGGAAAAGAACCGCTGAATCGACTTATACTAGCTTTATTTCAATGAAGAGCTAATGTACTTCTCTTAATAGGACCTCTTAGGGGAGCTTTCCATTTAGGCATTTAAACCTCAACACTATTGTCACTGTTGGAAAGAGTTCTTTTAGCTCGTTTTGCTTTCGATACCTCTTTCGAGTCTCTCGTTCTTTAACATTTTTATCTTCTAAATCGAGCCATGATGGAGTATATCTAAATGAATGATAAATGAATTAGATGATGTGTGAATGCAGCACATCACAACCATAGCAATTATATACATATAAAGGGGAATGGGAGTAAGGAAATGCATGACCTCCACCTTATAGCTCCCACACATGATTCATGGTCAATATTCTCTTTCTATTCCTAAGACAAAATGGTTAGGCTCATAAACCAACATGGGGTTTTAGACCGACACCTCTCACATTTATTTAATGTATGCAACAAAAAAAATACATATTAAGGTAATTCCTTAGGCAAAGAACTAAGGTCTTCTACATGAGCTTTGGCTGGTATACATAAAGTCTTGGTTTCATAAGTGAGAATTGATTGTTTCCTCCCATTTACTTTGGGTCTAAGTAAAAGGTAATAACGGATTATGTTAATTCTTTTGATATACCAAATGGCACTTAATTTACGGGTAGTATATATTAATGGTGGATCCCAACAGTCGAGTAGAGTGAAAGGACCACATTCCCCAATATCACTTAAGGGTGTCGAGTAGAATGGAGATTAAGAAGAGATTTTTACAAATGAATGGGAATTGTATAAGTACATAAAAATTAAACTCAATTGAAAATTAATAAAACTATTAATAAATACAAATATTTGGATAACTAATGGAGTTAACTCTCTTAATTTGATCCCCAGCGGAATCGCGAGGCTGAGGATCATGGTTTTTCACCTCCATCTCATGGTTTTTCCAAGATTCACTTGAGTAAACCGAACCAAACAGGCTTAGTTCATTTTATTAAATAAAATATATTTTTCCAATCCTATTTTAATCCTCAGAAGAATGGTTTCCCTACTTTGATAAGGTTTTGTAAATTTTGAAGTCGCCACCCTAAATTAGGAAAAATTCTCAAATTAATTAATTCTTTGGAACAAATTAATCCAGTTTTAAACTTAGTTAGTTCAAGAGTTGAGTATGAAAATGGAAAGGTGTTAGGCACTCATTCCACTAGGTCTAAACTGGCCTCCTAATTATCCAAATATTTTTTTATTTATTCATTATGGTATTAACTTCAATTGAGATGTAAAATCATTTTATACAATCTTGAAAATATGTCAATCATACATATTATCACAATCAAAGCATTCATCCAACATAAAGATAATGGGAAGGAGAAAAGAATTACAACTCTTTCTAAAAAATACATTATACCCATTTATCCCTTACATATTCTCATTCCCTATTTAATTAATACATATCAAGATAATAAAATTAAAACTATTACAAAACACAAATGAAAATGAATTACAAACTAATAAAAATTAAGAATCCTTAAGGATCCTTCACAAATTACATAAAAATTACATTCCCACATTTAAATATTAAATTACAAGCTAACAAAATTATAATATTTAACCAAGCATTAATTTACATAGTACACACAATCACACAATTTATTCTGAAAATGATGCATGCAAATAATAAAATCATAATCATCAACATAAAAATATTAGTTCCACAATAAACAACACATTAGAATAAATTGCATAAATGAATGCCAAATTTGTATAAAAATATTAAAGGACAGAAACATAAAAATAACAGAAAATTAAATTGCATCATTATAAATATAATTATATAGTATAGAACAAAATTAAAAGTGCATAAATTAAATGTTAGTAGAGTCAGAATGTTAGTAGAACTAATAATTATAACAAAGCTGCAAGCTTACGATCATAATATCCACCTTAATAGATGAATAAAATTCACAAATCATTGCAAATAATAATGTTATAATTACTGACGAACTCATTCGAATCGAACATGAGTTTTCACCTAAGGCTTAACCCATTTCGATCTCGGAATCTAGGTACGATTTGATGTTTTTATAAGTTACTTGACTTCTGAAACTAAGAACTTGCACCACTAGAAGCAACTCATGTCCCATTTCAAGGTAAATGGAGCTCATGATCAGTAGAAATCCGAAAGAAAATAAGAAGAACAGAAGTCTGACAACATTTCTTGGCATCATAAGGCTTACGGTGCCAGCCTTTGCTCCAAGGAGTGCACCCTAAGTGCAGGGCATGGCACCTTGGGCTTATGGATGGAACCTTATGCTTAAGGTTGACACCTTGACAACCTAGAAATACAGTAGACTTGCTGCAAAATTGAGTTTTTATGTGTTTCTCTCGCAAAAAACTCACACGTAAAAACTCAATTTTTAGTTTTTTGACATTAAATGAACTAGAAATAATAATAAGATAAGGTCTAGACTCTCAGTTTATCTGGTTTTGAAGAGAATCATTGGTTTACTTGAAGTTGATGAAGAACACCTTAAGAACTTTGATTTTGGATGATGATCCGGGTTTATGTTATTGATTTCATGCTTCGAGAAGTGTTAGTGAACCTAGAAAATGTAAAAATGATCCAATGGATCTAGTTTCTTACCCTAAGATTACTAGTTCAAGAATTAGATCGATCAAACATTCCAAACTCGTTTTATCGTGAAAAATGCCACTAACACTGATTGGTCCTCTAATAGGCCACAAGTGGGCCCCACAAATAGGCCCACAAGGGCCACTATTGGTCTTACTAGTGAACTAATCTGATTGCTCCGAGTGGTGCACAAGGTATCGCAGGACGCCGAAGCGCACCTCGGACGAATCCAAGATGCGTTTCTAGGCCCCGCTATGCTATGAAATGTGAATAATGCACTTCTGGTGATATTTTCCAAAATCGGATCATCAATCTAGGATCAAGTTCATTGGATGTTTTTACCTCATTTTTAGCAATTAAGGTGGTCATCATCGAATCTTTTGTGGGTGAAAATTCAGCGTCTACATTTGCTTAAGAAAATCATTTATGAGACTTATTCCTACTTATGCCATAACATAGGAAAAGTTGTCTCTTTGTATAATTATCATGCTATTAATGATGGTAAGCTGAAATCTTCTATGATGACTTGTATGTGTGCAAGGTTTGGGTTGAATGCTCTTGTTATATCTTGAGAAATGTGGGATCTCTTATGACTTAAGTCATAGGAATTATTGGAAAAAGAACAAAGGTACGTATAACCCATGCACAGTTAATTTTCCTCACTTATATGAGTATTTTGGATGATTTAAATGAGAAAAGAATATTTCCATCATTAAATCATGTATCAGTGTACTTGGTTCCTCTAACTTAAATTATGAGGATTTTATGAGAAATTTTCCTAAAGTACACGTGTTTAGCAGAATAGTATGCTTATATATGCTTAAGAAATTACATGACTTTTATGATATATATGTTATATAAATCTATGAATTATAATGATTTATTTGAATTCTAAACCAAGCATCTACCATGATATTAAGAATATTAAAGAAGAATAAGTTTTATGAGAAAGCTTTAATTTAAAGAAAGAAAGATATATTTTTAGGCTCTAATATACTTGGTGTGAATTTAATGTGTGATTTGATTTATTCTGTAAGATAAGCATGTTCAGCATTTAATGCCATTCTGATACGAGTTATTATTATTGAGAATCCTTGATTGTAAATATATAGAATTATATATTTTGATGTGTGCCATGGTCCAGACACCATGAATTAATGCATATATAAGCACCACTGAGTTTTATACTCAACGTGTTGAGTTCTCTTGGGTAAGTGGGAGATGTTTGTCGACTAAGGTGATCTAGAATTCTAGCAGTAGAAGATGAGGATGTTTCATCAGTTGTCTTGAGTATAAGTTTTCTAAGAACTTGACATGTAGTAGGATGTCATTTTCTCAAAGAGTAAATTATGGTTCGGGATAGTAATTAAACGTTTAATTAAATTTGGAGTCTAATTGATATGATCGTTTTAAAATTTTAGTTTTGATATTTAGCTATTACTATTAGAGTTTCCATAGAGGGACCAACATTTTGAATTCAGTTCTTTTTATGCCAATGTAAATTTTACACATTTTTGAGAATTTTATTTTTTATAAGGTTTTATCTTATTCTTTATTATTGGGCAAATTGATTTACTTATGTTAAAGAAAAATTTTAAGAGCAATTGAATTTAGAGCAAATAAGTTATTACCAAAAGTTTTCTCTGATTATTAAATCTTCTACAAATATTTTTAATGTTTATAAATTTTGTATTTTTCTTTTGAACTAAATTTCCTAATTCTATAACATTTCAAAATAAGAAATAAGCTAGTATATGCCTCCGACACAAGATGTGACATTTACTATCTATTCCTACAAGACCGAATAGTGGGTATTACACCATTATTTGCTCCTTTACTGTCATTAATGACGTCTTCTTGATTAAACATATCATTGAAATGTGGTGGAATTACACCATTAATCAGACGATCTACTATATTAGCTTGTCTAGCTAATCTTCTTCTCAAGTGAAAAGTTTTTTCAAGCTCTGGCTCAAAATCTTCTAGTGGTAAATCACTAGCACTGGTCATAAACCAACAAGACTATCTGAAAGAAATAACCTCAAACAAAAACTATAAAATCTCAAATTAATATACAAGTATCAAAAAATTTTTAACCAAATCTATGGTCTCTAAAAACGATGCCAAAAACTTTACACGTCCTAGCCAACACTAGCAAGTATACTAGTCATTGAAGTAGTACAAGACTTAAGAGTCCCAAGTATCATTCCCTCATAGACCAAAGTTTGGAAGCCAATTAAACAAAAGTTAACATTATTATTTAAGAAAATGATTAAATGAGAGATTATAACTAAGTACTAATTAAATTAAATAAGCAAATGATTGAAATTGAGAATAAACCAATGATTTAAAGAGTTACGATCCACAATCCACCTTGACTAATTAAGATGAAATATCTAATTAGAAAATCAGTTTTGAGATTGGCATATTCTTCTTATGCCTATTTATCCTACCAAGAAATAAATTTTCAATTCAATTTTAACTCCTATTAGGAATCTTAAAGATTAAATTGCATAAAGCTGAATCATTTTATAATTCCTTCTACCCATAAATGAATTAAGCCACAAATCAATCCTAGACTTCTATTAGAAAACACCCAAGACTGATAAGTTATGCAAAAATCAGAAGAACATGCATGAGATTGATTAACTCCAAATCCTTAATTCTTTCACTAGAAACAAATCAAAGAAATAGAATCAATTAGACAACACACAAGAAATCAAAGTTTTTCATAAATTTCAAATTGAAATTCATATACTAGATATTAAACATTCATCAAAACAAAGGGTTCATGTTTCCCCCAACAATACTTCATACCTAAATCAAAATAACAAAAGAAATAAAGAGAAAAATTGATGATTTAATCTAGAAATTACAAAAATAAAAATCAAACTCTGAAATCTAATCCCTACTTATGGCTTCTTACTCCACACCATTAAGGAAGAAAAAGCTTTTCTTTCTCTCTAAATTCTAAGATCACTAATTTTCTCTCTTTTTTTCCTCATAATATTTCATAAAAAAGAAGTGTAAAAGTCTCCCAAAAAAAAATGTTATTTTCCATTACCATCCATCTTCTAATTACTCTTTTATTTTTCATGATTAAGTCATAGTTTCCAAAGTTCCAGCATTTTTTCCATGGTCATTTCTGCTTTCCACAGCTAAGTTGTGAAAATCACTGTACCCCAAGCTCTTTTTCTTTCAAGTCTCCGTAACCACCAAAATACCTATAAAAACATTAAAACAACTAAAATAAATAGAAAAAAAATAAACACAAAAATTAAATAAATCTCTTAATAAAACCTATTGAAAAGACACTAAAAAAAAACCATAAACACACTGTGAATCATGAAAAAAAAATCTAAATATCAAGTGTTACAAGTAGAGTCTGGTAATGCTAAGTGAATTAGGGTTTTATGTATTAATAATAACTTGATTAGGGTTTTCGGTTGATTATGAAGGATAAAATTAATTGACTAGTTTGTCATTCATTGGGAAGCATGTAAGGTGTAAATGCATGATCCTTTGATTAAAAGAAGTGTTTATACACATTGCTTCAAGAGAAGCTGAGGCATGTTTGCTTCTGGTCTTTGTGTGTAATTGATTGCTCTATCTTTATATGTTTATAATGTGTATAAGGATTGATGATAAATGAATGCGAAGTATTGTTTGAATTGAGACTTGATTGTCGATTGATAAGCATATTATTTCCTATGATTATATATAGACTTTTGTGGTTGAGACACTATGGATTTTCTTAGTTCCAATCAATCTTAATCAAGTAGTGATGCTATGAGGTAAGATTGTGAATAATTATAGTGCCATGTGTAACTGCATGTGCTTATGATATGAGTATTGCAAAATGTCTAAAAAGAGGAAAGTGATAAACTTGAGCATGATTTGATAAAGAGATTTAAAGTGAAGTAAATGAACATCATGGCCCTTATTATGTACTTGGTTAATGGTTATTAGAATGTGGTTATATTGATTTATAACAAAGAGCATGCTACTGATATTGAAATTGGATTAAGCTATAATCACATATCAGGCACATGGGTGTTGACTGATTGAGTGGACGCACTCCACTGATACTAAAACACTTTTAATACTATTATTATTGAAAGGCTATCTAGCTAGTATTGATTCTAATTCTAATTCTGATTCAGATACTGATACTACTACCTGTTCTGCTAAGTTACTAATAAGGCCCATTAATAAATTGAATTAAAGAAAGAATTCTAAAAGTATGATATTGACTATAAAGTGCACTTGATGAATTCTTGTTCCATATTTGAATTGGGATTATCATATTATCATCTGAGATATTGGTATGGCATTGTTGTTATAAGTATATTTATGTTTCTGAATCATTGAGTTTTTATTGAATATGAGCTTATATATGATGACAATGTGCATGCCCTGAATTGTATATAACTCTATTTGATATGGTTTTTATGAAACCATATTTGTCATGATTATCTCTGTGTGTGTGTGTGGGGAGGGGGGGGTGTACCACTAAGTTTTATACTTAGCACGATGATGTTTATATGCATAGTGCAGAATTGGAAGTGTTGATTAGTTCCTGAGATCTTGCATCGGAGGTGGAAGCCTATAGTTCCATTGACTTAACGTATGAGCTATGTTATCAGACCTTAGCATGATACTAGGTTTTGGTTATATTGAGTTTTGGTTTTAACTTTTAACAGTGATAATAAGAGTTTAAGTATTTTCATTTTAAAGATTTTACAAGTTCTACATTTAAGTAAAGATTGATTTATTGTTTAAACTTCTTTTATTAATACATCATGTGGAATGATATTTTTATAGACTTATATAGTATGTATGATTAAGCTTTTAAATATAAAGATTTGGAATATAAAATTTGCTTTTAACAAGTTTTTTATAAGTCATGTTTTTAGAAAAAACTTTTGCAGTTTTTCTATAAGATTTCCTAAATTGTTTACTAAGTGAAAATGATGGGCATGCTAAATAGATAATTTTGTTGTAATACCCTGAAATATTTATTTCAAAATAATTTTTATTTAAATTTAATCGTTAAATTATTAGCCGATAATATTACACCACGTAATATTATCGGGACTGAAAACCATTTTGATAAGCCCAAAAATTAATCGAGTAACTGTTAATCGAATAATAGTCAGACTAATTTTTTTTTATTGGACCGAACTAATTAAAATTAGACCCGAATTGGATATTTTTGAAAAATACTGTGCATTACTATTCTTTTCTTCCCGACAATCTAACGTCGGATGTTTTGTTTTTTTTTTTAATAAATTTACTTTTTTTTTCTTTTTTTTTTTCTTTCTTTCTTTTCTTTCTTTTCTCTCTTTTCTTTTTATTTTCTCTCCTTCTCCATCGAACACAACTCACCTCTCTCTCACAATCACTCAACCCTCCCTCTCTCTTTCTCTCTCCCTGTCTCCGACTTCCCTCACTGCGCCGACCACCGCGCCACAACCACCTCCAGCATCGTCCCGCGCCGGCGACGGCTCCAGCTTCAACTCTCTCAATCTCTCTTTCTCTCTCCTCTCCCTGCCTCTCTCTATCTCTCCCTCTCTGCGCAATGCCAGCCACCGCAGTAGCCAACTCCAGCCGCACCTCCTCCTCCCTCCTCCATCGCTCGACCCAACTCCAGCAGCTCCTCCTCGCGCGGCCACTGCTCCTCCCTTCTCCCTCTAACGCGCGAACTAATAGACCCAGCTGCACCTCCAGCCGCTCCTCTCCTGCCGACCACCGTCTCAGCACCACAGCAAGCTTAGCTTGCTAATTTCGTCCACCCATCTCCTTACACGCGATCCGATTGTGATTTTGGGACTGTGATAATTGAATTTGGTATTAATTTTACCATTTACAAAATTTATTTGATTATTTAGTTAAAGGTTGAGATTTATTAATTTTAGTTGGAATTATGTTGATTAAGGAGGTTAATTTGATTTTAGGAATAATTGTGGTAATTAAATGGTTAGATTGAGTAATTGAGATAGTTGATTAATTATTTTTAGGGATGATATTGGTAGTTAATTAGTTAAATTAAGTAGTTATAGTGGTTAATTATTTATAGGAGGTTGATTTATTATTTGGGTTGATTTTATTATATTTAGAAGGTATATTATTAGAATTTTGGTGAATTATTGATTATTGGGTTATTAATTAATTTCAGTATTTTTGATTACTTAATTAATTATGTAATTGATGATTAATTGAGGATTTAGTAAATAAATTCATTAAAGAATTTTAATTAATTTTGAGAGTTAGTAAATTAAATTAGTTGTGGAATTGAATTAGTTAGTGTTAAGATTTCAAAATTATGAAAATTACTTTATTAAGTAATAATATTGTATATTTGAGTAATTTTAAATAAATGGAGTATATTAAAGAATAGGACTAATTATCTAGTTGATCAAATGAATTATTGTAAAAAAATGAATTTCAGTGATAAGGTTGAAAATATTGTATTGAAATATTATGGTATTTGAGAATTTGATCAATTATAGATTAAATTAGGTTGATACGATTATTTCGGGCGTTAAATGAAATTTTGGTGAAATAAGTGTATTTATATGATTACTGAGTTTAAGTGAATTCAGATTGAAAATAAATATTTGGTAAAATTGCTAACGAATTATATTTGAAGATTTTAATTAGTTAGAATTATTATTGTTGGCATTAAATTATAATTTGGAGTATAAATGTATTTTGTGGTGAAATAAATGGAATTGATATCTAGACTAGATACAAAATAAGTGAATAAATTAATTACTGGTAAATAGTAAAGTTATATAGTGAATTAATAGAAATATATAATTGAGGATTTTTGAATTAAAGATTTATTATAGTTATAGAGTTTATTATAATTATTATTTGAATAATTGTTTAGTATACAATATAGTTATCTTAGAAAGTTGGATTATATTAAAATAGGTGGACAGTTATATTTTTATGAAAATAAAATTAAAAATTTAGTCAAGAAAATAAAATAAACATATAAGTTTATTAAATTAATTTTTAATTAAGGGAGTCATTATCTGATTGTATTTTCCTTATTACACGTGTTTCTTGGATCAACCGAGTTCCTCTATTGCTCCTCCAAATCAGAACTCAAGACAGACCTGAATTTATTCTGCGGTCACTGTGAGTAATAATAAATGGTGCACACCATCCTGCATATATGCATTTCATATGCATATCATATACTCTTTATATCCATCAAACTAATCATAAATCATTCCCAATTTCTATTGTTATATTGATATCCTTCATTTTCCAAATATAATATTCCAGTTCTATAATCTCGATCTTTAATATATGATATTTTGATTCTATAAATTTATATAATTTTCGTCCTTGATTACATTCATATGTTGCATTTATTGTATTGATTATATTTGGTGACTAATTGCAATGTGAAATAATGTGCTTTTGTATCTGGGTGGAAATTGGGACGACATGTGTCACTATGGGTCAATGGGTCAGGTACGGGAAATCGACTCCCCGTTATATATATATTATTATAATGGAAATTAGTCAGGGGCCAATAGATGGATTTGTGATCTCACTGACCAATTTCCACATGTTGTGAAAATCTGAATGTAATTTATTTGAAGGTGCTGATGTATGACAGGTGCTTGTGAAGTATGCCCATTTTATATATATTGTGAAAGTATACTGCTTGAATGTGAGGGTTTGCATTATTTATTATTATTCACTAAGTTTAGTGAAACTCACCCCCCATCCATAAACATTTTTCAGGGAATAAAAGTATTGTTGGTTTATAAAACTCTACTTCATTTTCTGCAGAGAATTAACGATTGTTTCGAACCTTAAAAATGTTAGTATGAACTATTTCTTGACTTAAGCTATTTCGAGTATTTTCATTCGGTTCCGCAGTTAGGATGTTTAATTAATATTTGGTTATGTAAAAGGAATTATCATGTGATTATAAATAAATTGTGAAATTTTTTTTTTTATTTGGAGACTATATGATAGGAATAGTTTGATCATATTATGATAAATAAATATTTACATGAGAATGTATTTTTATTAAATGGATATGGGCCTGAACTGTGAATAGTATTTAATATTAAGGTTGGGTCAGAAATATTAACTTTGATTTATTTATGAATAATGTCATAATATGAGCTTACTATTTCCTTAGTCAAATGATAATAGAAATGAATTTTAATAATTTAGGCTTAATACGGGACTCGGGAACCTTAAATTTATCTAAGTGCTAGTGTCGGTCGGGCCCACAGTTTTAGGTCGTGACATTTGTAATATGACAATCTTCATAATAGTGCTTATAATTAATTGGCTAAGATCACAATAGTAAGTTAAGGTGCCTCTAGCACAGTAATGTAACATTCCCCGTCTAGTTTTATGGAAACAAGGAGAGGGTGTTACAATGACACTCCAACCGACTATTAAACAGGTCAAGTGCATAACCATAAATCCTAAAGAAGCTGCTCTTAAACCTAGACCGCCCGTTTGTCGAGCTATAAATTTTATCTTTCTATAAGAGGACCAGAAAGCACCACCCTAAAGACTACTCCCTCGGCAATAAATACAAGAGATTTGAACAGAGAATGTCTTTAATACCCTTTCACATCAACCCTTATACTATATAAAGATAGAGATAGGACACTTATAACGGAGGGAGGGAATCAAAGATATTCACCACACTCATATCACAAATCAGAAAGCCTTAGAAAAAAGAGCCACCTTGAAGTTGCTCTCAAGATTTCATTCTCGTTGTCTAGAGTTCCTTAGGCTTACTCCATAATTAGAGCTTTTCACTCATGTTTGTTTTTAGTTGACAAGGATGGCTTGGAAATCTTCCTTCTTTTTATCCAAGTGTTCGATAATCTTGTAATGAATTGTGAGTAGTTTTGTTTGCTAGTATTGGGCTGAAACCCATTTGAAGTTATATACTTGTAAATATTAATTGCTTTTAATCTAAGTTGACGTTCTTGATTTATGCTTAGTTATCTTAATGATTATGAGTAATAGAGCTCCATGCTTATTTGAATTAAAATGAGTGGGTGAAAAATCGAGAGATAAAACTCATCGTTGAATTGACTATAGCATAAACGTAAGATTCAAACCTAGAGATAAGCTAAACTATTCAGGAATTAGGCGATATCACAAATATTAATGTACTAAAACCACTATTAAAGCACAAAACCATATCCTTATGATTTTCACATGTGTACATTGCTCGAGAGAGAATCCCCCCCTTCAAGAACATCTTCTAAAAGGATTAAAAATCAAAATGAGTCGTTAAACTGTGATAGAATCAAATAATCGAATTAGTTCAACTAATTATTCGGTTCATTTAATAACTATAATTATAAATATAATTATTTCATTAATATAAATTGTTTACATTTTTGTGACTTGTTCATTGAACTGACCTGCCGGTTAAATAAGTGATGCATCCACTCGATCCAGACGATTATCTCCTCTGGGTTCAGTGGCACTATTCAGAGCCCTTCCAACTAAATGGGAACCAGTTCTAGTTCTTCAATTCATGAAACAAAATTAGTTTCGGTTTGATTTACAACCTCCAATTTCTCCTTTTTTTTCTTTGGGAAACAGCGAAACAAAATTGAGGAATGCATGAAGAATTAAGAACATAAAAAAAGAAAAAGAAGAGCTGAGTATGAAATTTTTACTTTATACAGATTTATTCTCTTTAAATTAAAAATTACAAATTGCAACACTTTCTAAAGTTAAATCATTAAAAATACTTCAAACTTTACAGGTAATTAACTATAACTTTCTTCTTCTAGTACGGCCTGAACTTCAATTTTAGTTATAACAGCACTCTAATTTCAAATTTTATCCAATTTGATGAATGAAATATTATTTTCTTTTAGACCTATACTTTCTCTTTTGATTAAATTAATAAAAAAAGATAGTATTTAACAATGTCCTAACTAATTATATTGGTTAAAATTTAAATTCATAATAAGACAAGTAAAATAGTAAATTTTAGTTAGTTATAAGCATAAAATATTAGTTTAAATTTTTGTTTTGTCATTTTTTAAGTCTAGAATTTTGTTTATAATCAGATTAAATCTCTTATAAAATAGATTTTATTCATTATGGCATTATTTTATTTCTAAAGAATTATTATTATTAATATTATATAAATGAATAAAAATATTTTATTTTTAAGATGAATAGATTATTTTTTATTTTATTATTTATATAAATAAACATAAATATTTATTTATTAGTCTAATTTGGAGAAAATATTAAATTGGATTTCAGAAAAATAATATTTTATTTATTAAATTGGATACAATTTAAAATTATTGTGCTGTTATAATTAAAATGAAAATTTAAAGTACTATGAGAAAAAAAAATTACATTTAAGATAAAATTAAAACTATTCACAAAATTTAAAGTATTTTTAACGATTTAGCGGACTTTCTGATCCGCTTTTGTTACAGTTGCAAAAGAAATAAAGAACAGGGAGCTGTAATTGCAAAAGAAACAAAGGACTTAATAAAGAACATCAACGGTTGAATATTTTAAAATTAAACTTAATTATGACCATTGCTGTTTACAAGCCTACGAACAGGAAGGCATGTGCGCAGGAGGACTACTGATACTTGTTGCCTTTGTTTTGCCATTCTTCACTATCAGAACTGTATCCATTCCCCAGCTCGCGTGCCTCTCCAAGTGACAGTGGATAAACCATACTCCTGAATCACAAATTAACCATGTTATTGTTAGCTTTTATGGATATACGTTTATGGCACGAATTAATTAAGGTATATAATATATATCCATTATAACTGAATTTGAAGTAGTTTGATGACTTACCAGGATTATTGGCAATAAATCTGATGGCAGCCCAACCATTCTTTGGAACTCCAATAGTGTTGACTAGTGGTGGATCGATCAAATTATAAGACTTGGGATCAGTCTTGTTGTTGAAATTTCCTGAGCCAGTCCCAACCACATAGAAGCTATAGCCATGCAAATGCATTGGATGATTCTCTGCAGCACCCATGTTAGTCCCTTGGAAAACTATCTCAACTGCATCTCCATAGTTCAGCATCTTCACCTTCGTCCCAGTGGCTGTAAACGCTGAAATACCCGTCATATTTCCAGTAAAGTTATACCAATTTGGAGGAAAACTTGGAAAATCTCTGTCAAAAACCCCACTCAAACTCCTGCACAAAAATACATGTTGTAAATTAGTGTACGTCCACACGTGTGTTCTTCCTCAAGTTTGATGAAAGTAACTATTTTACCTGTAGTATGCTTGCAGTATGTCAATCTTTGGAGATGCAAAACTAACATTGTTCAAGCTTGCTGCTATAATATTTCCATTTGGTCCCTGGCAAGTTTCATTTTCGGGACAAGGTATTTGGTTGATAGAAATTGCTACATAAAGGTGTTGGGTAATATTTTTAGGAACATTAATAGGGTGAGACTTGCTAGCTAAGCTCTTTATTCGATTAGTAAAATTCGCAACAGCAACTTCATCAGCAATGCTAGGTAGGTTTGGGAATGAAATATTAGAGGGACGACTATAATTTCCTTTGTATTGTAGAATTGCGGTAGTGGTGGTATTGTCACCGGCAACAATACTATCAATGAAAGGAGAAGAAGCAATGTAATAATAATTAGGTGATTGGTTTGTTGTGACCAAAACGTCCATCGTTTGGCCTGGAGTTATCATTATATAGTCTGTGGTTACCGGTTTAATATAAGCACCATCTTGTCCTACAACTGTTAGTTTGTGGTTTGCAATTCCGAAAAACTGTTCTTCGTTCATTACTGCATTGATTATGCGGAGAAGATAGGTCTTGCTTCGTTCAACAAGCAAACGGTATGTCGCTTCTGCAACAAAAAAAAATAATGAAAAGATGTTTTAGAAACGGTATGTCGTTTCTTCAAATTTATAAGATTATTAATTACCTTTAGAGCATGGATATAGATCACCAGGTTGGCCATTGATGGTATGAGCATTAGATATATTTGGAGCTTTACCAACGGCAAGTGCTTCGTCAATTATTGCTTTTAGATCTCCCTTGTACCATGATGCTGCCGGAAAAAAGAAATTATATAAATATGATAAAAATATATCCATATAGAAATAGAAAAATAATTGAGATTGGTGTTTAATTAATTGTACCAATGATAATGTTTTGTTGTGCATAAGGCCTAGGGAATGGATAAGTGGTGCCAACGGCAGGCAAAATGACGAAGGCGCCGTGGACGGTGGCTCGAGACCAATCGCTGTGTGCATGCCACCATAGAGTTCCTTCTTCGTCTGAAAGTATGATCTCATGTGTGAAGTTCGTTCCCGGTTTAATTGGGCATTGTGTTATGTTTTCAGGACCGTCTGACCATGGATTCCTTGGTTGTTTCACTCCATGCCTATCATGTTATCGAAATAATAACAGTCATATTTTATTCCTTGCATAAATATATATATAGTTAATGTGTAAAATCAGATTAAAAAGTTTAACTCATAAACTTTTATTCTATACTAATTTTTTTTATGAAGTGTCATGCACATTGACTGTACTGGTTATATATTCATTTTTATACCAGTTTAGCTTTTTATTTATATAATTAAAATATAAATTTTTATTTATATTATAATAAATACGGTGGTTTTTATATATAGTAAAATACGTTTTTTAATTATGTCTTACACCATAATATCTAATTAAAAAAAATTCTTATATTTGTTTCTCTCTTTGAAATATCAATTCAAATGTTAAATATGTCATTTATATTCTTTCAACAAATTGGTTCATATAGTTTTTATTATACGCTAGTTGTTTTTATTTTTTTATTTAAATACCAAATTAATTTATAAAAATCATCACATAGCTTTTATTTTACTTACATGTTTTGTTAATAAATTTTAATATAATTTTTTATAGTAACTAAATATGCTTTAATAATAGAATAAGAAATTAATCTAATAAATTAAATTAAATATTTGAAAAATAATTTTTATTTTTATTTTTATTTTTTTAGACCATTAAAATCATGAAATCATTTAAAAATTTATTAATAAAGTTATATTCCATAATAAAAAAATATGATTTGAATTAAATAAGATGTCAATATAATTAATTAAATTTGAGATAGTTTTTTTATTTTATTTTTTGGCTAACCAAATTAGAGTGCAATTTGTAATTAAAGAAATTTAACCATACCCTTTTTAAATCAAAATCCTAACTATCTACATGTATTTATTTAAAATAAATTCAAAAAAGAAAATTTCAAATGCCTCATATTTACACATATTCATTTAAAATATAATGTTGTGGATAAATTACTATAATAGTAAATTCTTAAAATTCTTAAATTAATATTAATAATTTATATAATAATATAGTGAAATAAAACACAATTAGACATAATAATTTAATAATTTTAAATTTTCAAATGCTTAATTATCTATATATATTTATCCAATCAACTATATATATAATATTTACTACGTGCCAAAATATAACTCTTTTGGACCGATAGTTTGTCTCAAAATATAAGTCGATTTCAGTATTTGAACAAGTAATAAATTATCTTATTCCAATCTTATCTTCATCTATATTAGATTCTAGAATATATAACATTATAGCATGAAATACGAGTAATGATGAAGATAATGGGTAATTTGGTTACATGTTTGATTTCGGTAGAATTTTGGAGAATAAATTATTTTTTTTAATTCCTATATAAAAATCTTAAATAAGTTATATGTGGAGATATAGTAGAACAGAGAGAAAGGGATTACCAATGAATTGTAACACCATAATTTCCTTGATTGTGCACATTAACGTAGACTTTATCCCCTTTACGAACTTGTATTGTTGGTCCAGGGAAGCTTCCATTTACAGTGAGCATGCTTTTGGTAGTACACAACCTTGTAAAGGTTGCTTCTTTTAGCTGCAGTCAAATAATCATTTGTTGAAAATTACAACTTTGGTCCCACTAGGAAACTTCAAAATATATATAAATGTACTGTGTTTACAATTACAACCAATCGGAATTTCATTAAATAAAAAAATATTCATTATTTTCATTTTTAATTTTATTTATAATTTCTTTCGATTTAGGTAAATCCATAAATTACAGCGGCTCGAAAAAGCAAAATGACTTTCATCGCTAACGTACGAATAATTTAATAATTAAATTTTTATCTTTCTCAAAAAGTTAAAAGAATATGATTGAATATCCAATTGATTTGATTTAAACTAAATAAAACCATTGCAAATTGAATCTTTATATAAAGAAAATAGCATTAAACTGAAAACAAAAAAATAGTGTGAACACGAATAAACTAAACTCCAAACAAAATAAAAACATTGCATGATAGCGATAAGAATAAGCAACTCATGTAGTTAGTGCAAAAGAAGCAAAGACTTACAACAAAATCATAGTAATGCGTTGTTCCATAAGCCAGCCCATTCAAAAGCATAAACCCCAAAAACCCTAATATGAATCTCATTTTCCCAAACACTTGTCTTAAGGTTGATGTATTCTGTTTTGTGATTTAGTTGTGTTTTAGGCTGCATTGAATAGCTATTTATAGGAGTGGCTTTGGTGGTTTAGCCAGGATGCTTCCTTGCCTGTCACTTGATAAAAAGGAAACAATAAATGTATTATTTGACCAAAAAAACGCAAGAAAATCATTGGATTACGAACTTGGTAACATTATTCAGAAAGGGTTGCTTTCCTTTCGTCTTTTTCACTTTTTGACATATTCCTTGTTTTTAGTTGACAGCTGGAATTGCTGTTCTAACTGTATAAAATTAAGTGTTTGGTGGGGGTTTATGATTTAGTATATTTCGAATATACACTTTTTAAAAAAAAATTCATAACTTCAGAAAAAGTTTGGCACGTTTAACATGATATGGTCATATTCTATTTGTGCCTAAAGATCCATTCTTGGGATTAGTGTAGATTTAGTTATAAATATAACAAAATAATTTATTACCGACAATTTTTATAATTTATCATTTTTTACTTTTTCTCATATTTAATAATATATTTTTAAAAGACAAAATTTGTGTTATTATAAATATTTTTATTGTAATATGACTTAGTAATTTTAATATATTTTAATTCATTTTCAATATTATAATCAAACGATGAAAAATAAATTTTTTTTAAAGGATGAAAAATAAATTATTTTCTAAAAGCAAATTATCATTATTTCTTCACTTAAAAAAAAAGGATAAAGTAGTAAAATGTTTTAACAATTTTTGTGTCAGATATTAAATAATAGAGAAATATTTTCCCCATTCATTTGTCAGAAATAGTAATTATGAGTGTTATGACAGTGAAGCATTTAAAAATATACAGTACTGTAAAGTGAATGGACAACCAGATGATAAGACATGTAATCAATTAATGCAATTAATTAGTTATTTTTGAACTAAACGGCATCTTTGAAACAATGAGAAGTTAGTCAACCTCGGGATTCTTATTGCGCGACTAAATAAAAGCTACGCAACTGCCAGGAAGATAAGATGAAATCAAGGTGGTGCTTTTTGAAGCAGTCCACTATAATAACATAATTACTCCAATAATGCATAATTTATCTCCCAATTTTATCAGTTTAATTCATAAGTAGAATTACGTCTCTCTCTGACTGTTTGAAAAGCTTTTAGCTAATTTAAATTTTTATGCACATCAACGCATGGTTTTTGAGTTGAATCCTTTCTCTTAACACTTAAATGAAAAAAAAAATTTTAAACTTTGTCAAGATAATAAAAAAATATACATCATGAGCAAGTAATTGTAATTCACGTGTAAAACAGTAAAACGATAAAAGCTATTACTGTCAATGAAAAAAACGCAATATGATTGAAATTTATAAAATCGTCGGAGAACAATAGATCACCGACAACAAAAATGACGAAGTTAAAGACAAATTCATGCACTGTGTAGTTTTTTCCGCTGGTTATTTAACGTTTCCTTGAGGGTATACTTCATGCTCTGTCAATTTGCTTTCCAGAATATTAATTTAAATAAATTATTATATTTTTTTATTAATCCAGTCTCAATTTGCTTTTGAAAAATTATATATATATTCAAAGGTCTGTGGACCGTTCATCTTGGAAATATAGCAAAATTTGACTGCTGATTAATTTTTTTGGGTTTAATTAGAGTATTTAAATCGTGTCAATCGGGGATGGGTACACAAAATTTACACCATCCACATAAAAAATAACTTCAAATTTCAAATGAGTCCTATTTAAAATTTCTTTTAAAATATCCTTTTCGAAACTCATTTAAAATTTTTAATATTTACATCTGTTCTATGCTCATTCAATTGATACCTAAATTTATTTTAAATAGGTTGGGCAGATAGAGTACCCAGAAAATTCATTTTGTTTATATATAAAATAAAAATAGTAAAAATCATTAAAAAATAAAATTCATAAATATCAAAATTTGTAAATAAACTAAGAAAAAATAAAAATAAGTTAAGTCAATCTTAAAAAGATCCAAATTTTATTTTATTATTATCTTTTCTTTGAATATCAGGGGACAAAATTCGAAACCGAATATATTGCCCGATCTATTATTATCTTTTATTATTATTATTTTGAACTCAATATCCTTAGCTTAAACCCACTTTCTATTAGAAAAATAAAGGACACAAACGAAACCATTGCAGATACGGCTTAATGTGTGTGAACACTGTTTTTCAGGATAATTCACTTATTGCAAATGTATCTTCCATGATTCAATAAGCTCTTTTATTTTAATTTTAGTTTAAAATAGGAAGTAGGAACAACAGAGAGAAAATCCAGTAATAAAGAGAGCAAGGAATAAATAGAAGTAGAGAGCAAGTGTATTTTTAAAGGTTGAGATATGAGATATTTATAGCAAACATCAAAATCACTGTATAAGAAAATAATGGGATGAAAATCTGGCAGTTTTTAGAAAAATTGGGAAACTACAGTAATGTTAAAATAGTAATGTTGAGAAAAATCCGAAAAATAAAAAATAATCTTTTAACAAGTTAAAAATTGGACCCGTATAGATATACTTTAAATGTAATTTAATTTTTTGCAAAAAATTAAATTAAAAGATAAAAAGGACTATGCCCCATTTTTATCTCACGTGCGGGGGGGGGGGGGGGGGGGGGAGGGTGGTGGAAAAGACAGTAAAAACAGGGTTTAAACGTAGTTGGGGGGGGTGTGGGGGGCCCAGTAAGGATACACAGGATTTGGGGGTTATTTTACGTTATAACAAACACAAATTGGTTTAAAGACAA
>CANUEX010053275.1:0-41545 GCA_948099535.1 Jatropha multifida
CAATATGATGAAGATTGGTGGAGCAAATGGAAATTGAATCTGCATTCAAAATTGCAATGGGGAGATAGGCAAATTGGATTGACCAATTGGAAGAGTGTGATAATAGTTGGAGAATCTCTTAATAGAAACCAATGGGAATCACTTGCTTGTCCTCTTTATTCTGCCATACCTTCTTTTCGAGCTGATATTGATTATTTGACTGGTGCTTATAAAGTTTGTCGGGCAAAGGTAATAAGAGTCTATAGAACCTTCCTTTTTCTTATTTGGTGATTGTGAATTTGCAGGTTTTGAACTACTTAGAGAAACTTGACAGAGGAGGGTCTGTTGCTCTAGCATGTAGATGATTATTCTGTTTCCTTATTATTAATGTTTGTATTGTTACAAACATTAATTTCAATATCAGAAAGGAGTTCTGTCATTTTGTACTTAAGGGATGTTGAGAAACTTCTTCTCTAGTCAGAAAGGATGTACATCCTACAGGCTATAGAGGTTTATGACACTGGTTCGGTACCTGAACATCACAAAGCTATCAGAGTATAGAAGAGATGCATCATCTAACTATCTATGCTTTGACAGCTATAACGCGGAGATCAGTAAGCATTTATCATTTTGTTATTCATTTTATAATATTTTGTTTAAAGGTAAAGTCTTGATGCTTAACACATGTATTACAGTTTAATTCTACTAAGTAGGGATATCACAATTCAATTGAGTATATGGTCCAATTAGCAAGGAAGAGACGTCGCCATTAACCATGCCTACTCGAGCCAAGAGACGTGGTTCAAGAAGTAGGGAAAACAAAGAAGAAATTGAGAATTAAAGAATGACTCACATTGCTGCCAAGTAAAATCGAAGGAAGCAAATGAATGAGTATCTTTTTGTTCTCCAATCTTTAATGTTCAACTCTTATGTTCAAAGGGTAATAAGTTTTTCTTTTTAAATATCTCATCATTATCGTTTTTACTTTCTGTACCACCCACCAACCCTACTTTACAGGTAAAGTTTGTCTATAAATACAGTCAATGAAATTACAGTATATAATTGTGACTTAGATTAATAATTTAACTTTCAGGGAGACCAAGCTTCGATAATAGGAGGCGCCATTAATTTTGTGAAGGAGCTGGAGCAACGACTACAATTACTTGGAGGGAAAAAACAAGTAAAAGAAGAAAAATCTCAAGGCGAAGAGTGTCCTCTGCCATTTTTCAACTTCTTTACATTTCCACAGTACTCAACAACTCAGTCTGGCAACTTAGAAACAGGTGTAAATGAAACAATGATCGTGACAACTGAGTCGAGTATAGCTCATATAGAAGTGACAATGGTGGAAAGTCATGCAAATCTTAAAATAAGATAAAAAAGAAGACCAAAGTAACTGTTGAAGATAGTTTCTGGGTTGCATAGTATGAGACTTACTATTCTGCACTTAAACGTCACAACTCTTGATCAAATTATGCTTTACTCCCTCAATGCCAAGGTTAGTAAGTCTATTTAGTTAATCTAATCTCTTAATAAAAAATAAATACAGAAAATCTTTTAATCATCTTATTATATATATGAATGCTACAAGTAGAAGATGACTATAAACTGAGTTCAGTGGTATGAGATGCTAGGTAGGATTCAAGAAGAGCACTCTGTGATGTGATGATGAGTTAATTAAGTTTTAATCCGAAATTTGGTTTTGATATTGGCTTGCTGTAAGTGGGCATTTCTTGATTTTTAGGAAGGACTTTGAAAGGATCATTTCAACTAATGTTTCTCCCATTTGATCTTAGTGTTGGCTTTGTTCTGGTTAGACTAATTTGGAGGTTTTCGTTTGCAACTGTTTTCTGTGTCTTTTTTTGGGTCATTAGAGGCATTTTCTGTATCACCCATACATAAATGCTTGGTTAATTCAAACCTTTCTCTCATGTCTTGCCAATAATAATAATAATAATAATTATATATAGACATATATACTAAATTGGGCCATAGATCAAACTTTTTGCCAATTAAACATTTCAAATCTGTCAATCTTGAGATAAACATTTCAATTCAATTGTTTATATATATAACCATCTAAGCTTTTTTTTAAACCTAACTAGTTTCAATTATATGCTCTTCTGATATTTTAATGGCAATAAAATAATAAATTGGTATCTGTTTTGTTTGTAAACATGGAAGTTTGATCTTAATCAATAAATTATGTCCCACGCCAAAGTGATATTGGGTGATTGTTTAGTACCTATATCGGGTTTGGGTTGAATTCAATCATTTGTATACTTGCTATCGGTTACCCATTAATTAATGTTCTAAAAATATTTGAAATAATTATTTTTTATAAAGAAAATAATATATATATATATATATATATATATATATATATATATATATATATATTTAATTATATCAATGCTATAATTATATTTAATATTTTTATTATATTTTATTAAATCAAAATAATAATTTTATAATTTTTACTTTTTTTATTTTTAAAAAATAAAAAATATATTTTTAACGTAAGCAGATTTATGTATTTAAACAAGCAATTATAATTGAGTTTGAGACGAATTTAATTATTAAAGGTGAATTTCTATACAGGTTCGGATATTTAAATTTTTATTTGGATATTTAAATGGATTCGGACATTTAAACGATTGTTTTTTAATAATACTTTGCGCATCGCGCGGGCGCGGGTACTAACATTAGTATTGTGAAAAATAAAAAAGAATTATGCTTAGGAACAGTTTTGTTAAAATTTAAATTTTAGTGCTATTTGTATTGGAAAAATTACTTTTTAGCTCATATCCTATTCGACATAGGAAACTTATAAAGTTTCCCCTAAAATTTATGTATTTGTACAATCTGTAACCTGTTAAACAATATAGGTTAAATCACCAAAAAAAACAGAGCTTTTACTTTTTTGGCAAATTTAGCTATTATTTTTAATTTTATCAATTATTACTTTAGATTTATTTTTTCTTATCAATTACAGCTTCGTTTGGAGTCCATCAATTCATTGTTTATTTTGTAGTCAATTGGTCCCACTTGACATCAACTTATATCCATGTGATCATTCCTTGGTCTTTCATCAATGTATAAGTTGAAAGATTGCGTTGTTAAGACAATCTTCTTCCCATTTGGCAGAAGATTCGGCACGCTTTTACAATAAACGGTGTTGATAGATCCTTAGCAAACAATTCATACCGTCAGTAATATTAAAGTCTGTCGAGTAGGTTTTTTCACTTCTAGAACTACATCACTCGACCACACTCAATCGACTCTAGAAAATTAACAATAAAATATAAATGCATTGTATCGATTCATAGAAAAAAAAAGTATTGATCAGATTTGAAAGTGATGCAAAAATTTATTTCTTTTTTGTTAAGCCAACAATATATGTATATATGACCTAAATATTTTTTCCATACGTTTTTTATACTGCTGGCGCGATCTCATAACAAAAAATATTTAGATAAATTAAATGCCTAGTGAATAGTGAAAAAAATGTAAAAATTATTATTTGTAAAATTGCACTAACTACGTATTAATTCAATATTTTGCATATAAAAGTTAAAAATCTTAAATTATATTGTTTTAGATAAGAAGTTATAGGATTAAAACAAAAATTGAAGTTCACAGTGTCACAAAATCGATAAGATTTTTCAATCGAAGTCATCACGACAATATTGATGCAATTCCCCCTTTTTTTCCATAATTCGTAAGTCTTTGGATTTCATTTTTATTTCGATTTTATTAGCGATTAAACGTCATATTTTTTTGTGTAAACCATCGTATCCAATTACCAAGGATAACTTACAATATTCGTATCCCATTACCGAGGATAACTTAATCGGCTTGAGTCTTAGTCACAGTTAATACTTCTCACTCCTCTCTTCAGGTGCATTTAGTAGGGATTAAACCCAAAAACTCTTTTCATATATTTAGTCTGCATTGCCAACTGAGCCACAAACGTACATGATTTAATATCAAGAAATTAAGAGAGAGAAATGTTGGGTTATACTTAAATAAAGAGAAATGAAAGCTGTGGAAACAGTGTCCACTGTCTAATAAAGAACATCATATTCTTCACTTTTATTAGCTTTTTCCTTTTTTATTAATTACATTGCAAGCAAGGAAGTTGATTCAAAGGCAAACTTTATTCCATTTCTTTTTTCTTTTTCCTTCTTTAAATTAAGGTCTGATTTCAGTTGAGTGGATCATCACTATAAGATCAAGGTTCGGTCCAACAAAAAGAAAAAATTACGAGATGGTATCCAAAAACCCTAAACCATATCAATCTTATACTAAAAAGGTTTTAGACTATGGAAATTTTCATTAGAAAATAAAAAAAAGGTCATTAGACTCATAACCTTACCATCTTCCGCTCCATTCTTTTCTAGAAAACAACTTTATCTTTAGAAAATAATAAATATATTTTCTGTTATTTAAATATATTTTAGAAATTTATTATTAAATAAGAGAAAAATATGATAAAAAATAATAAATTGTGATAGTTGTCGATTGCCTGTACATATAGTGGTCGGTTATAACCTGTGGCTAGTGGTAGCTATTGATGATTAATAAAATTAATAAATGTGTATTTATAAGTTGGGCGGCGAACACTCAAATTAATCTTTTAAAATTTTTAACCTTATGTAATAATTAAAATATTATAAATATACGAAAAGATTCAATATAATTTATAAATCTTCATTTCACTCTTTTAGATAATGTATATCTAATTTTTCAAAATTAGTGATAGTTCAAAAACTATTTTATGGCATGTTATTAGTTATAATTCATTAAATTTTTCAAATTTTGTTTAGAACTAGAAAGTTTAAAATATTAATATTAAAAATATTGTTAATTTACTAGTATCATTATTATTATTTATGTAATTTTGATTTTTTTTAGAGTGGATATATATTTTTGAATTTCTACTGATGAATTACTAGTAGTTTTATTTTTTATCTGCGACAATAGATCTAATTATTTCAAGGCAAGTCTAAAGAAAAAAAAATTAATTTATAGATTATATTTAAAAATTATTAAAATAATCGCTCCACTAGAAAATATTTCTATCTAATTGATAAAGTTCTAAGAATAAGTTTATCAATGTCCAAAAAATATTTCCTTTTTTAAAAAAAGAATGGAAAGTCATTTTCTTTAAATATGATTTATTTTTTTTTTGGAAACGAAAATATTTTTCCTTAATTGATTTTCCGGAGCATTAGCAAATATTTTCTAAAAAAATTATTTTTCAAAAACAAACGAATCCTTAGAGACAGACTAATTAAAACTATTGTTGTCTTTATTCCATTTGTTCTTTATATACATGTATGTTGTCTGGAGCTGAAAAAACAGTCTTTTCTTGATACTTTAGCCTAACCCTCCTATCTTGATCAGAATGGCAACCAAGAAGACAACAGAAGAGCAGTCAGATTATGAAACTCAAGCTTTGACTAATGTAGAAGAGAAGATACAGCAAATTCGGAAAACTCATCATCCTGACGGCCGAGATGTTGATGTGAAAAATCTTCTGCGAATACTTGAAAGGATCGCCGGATATTATTATACAAGCGAACAAGTAATGATAACCCGTGCTAATTATTCTTATTATATGATTAATTATTATAATATCCGTGATTATCAAGTCTTTTTCTTTATACTATTTTTAAATTTAGCACTATTATTACTTTCTAAATTAATCGAATTTAGAACCGTTTGATTCGGCTGATACCTTAATAGTTGTTGCCGAATATTAGTATATAGTAAAATTTTAATAAAAATTATTATTAAAATGTGAAATGATTATTAAGAGTACAATTGTTTTTATATATTATAAAATAATGTATATTATAAAATAATGGGAATGCTTAATCATGGAATTGAATGCAATCACACCAGGCATTGGCAGATGTGGACTCCCTCTCAACTGTTATCATTCACCAAATAGCTTCCCAGGTTATGACAATGGCATTGGTGGATTATATATGTACATTTTTCTTCTTCTTCTTCTTCTTCTTTTGGGTCTGACATGATCGTAAATTAATGAATTGCAGATTTCATCCCAGCCCCTCAGAAAAGCAGATCCCCATGAAGCAGCTCTCGCATTATTCAGTTCAGTGCTAACAAATTATCATTGGGATGCAAAGTTGATTCTAACAATGGCAGCTTTTACTTTGAACTGTGCAACACTTAACCTTTTATTAACGTCTTATATCTCAAACAAAATTAGCGTCTCACTGTCAATCTTCAGGAAATTTCCTATACTAACCCCAAAAGAAATTGGCATAAATGAATTCTCTCAACGGTGGTTTCAAGAACTTGGCGATCTGAGGCAGAAGATGATGGACGTGTCACGGTGTGTGGTCGAGTTTAGAAACTTAGAGTCTCTTTACATTTCCCTGGAAGAACCACCACTTTCTGACGCCCTTCAACATATCCCTATTGCTAGCTACTGGACGATAAGGAGTGTTTTGGCTTGTCTAACTTATATTGCCAAGGGATCTGAACCTGACAAGTATGCTTCATTTCTTTTTTTTATGCTTCATTTCTTTTTTTCTTCTTCTATTTTTTTGGATGATTAGGCCTTGGACTGACCCAAAATTGTTTATATTTTGTTTTAGGGATCTGAAAGAAGAGTTATCGTTGCTGCAAAAGAAACTGAATGAAGAACTCAAGTATCTAGACAAGCAGCTAAATTGTTGTCGCCAACACATAGGTTTGTTACGTGTGTGTGTATATAACAATTTTGGCCAAAGTTTCAAATGTGAGCTTTTCTTAAAATCCGAATATATTGAAAAATTGATTGATATAAAATATTTCCAGAGGAGAAGCAGGATTTTGAAGGCTATCTAAAGCTTCTGAATCTTTTGGATGCAAATCGAGGCGACAACAGGGAGATCCTCAAGGCTCTGATTCCTACTGAGAATGATTCTGCCGAACCACTTTTTTATCTACAGACCCAGTCACCGGTTTGCTCTCTAGCACATATCACTTATATATATATTTGGATTAGCCTGACGCAAGAATTTGTTTTATTTCACATGGATAGGTAAATATTGATGCACTGAGAAGGAAGCAAGTCATATTGCTTATTTCCAACCTAGATGTTACAGAGATTGAAATTCTTATTCTCACACAAATGTACCATTACAACAAGTTCTATCGACCAATGGGAGAACAATATGAGGTAGTTTGGATTCCAGTTATTGAGTCTCCTTGGGATGAGTCAATGAACGTTAAATTTGAGGATTTTAAAAAAATAATGGCATGGCATACCTTGCGCTTTCCAAGCCTGTTACAAAAACAAAAAGCGGTGATTAGATTGATTAAGGAAGTGTGGCGCTTCAGGAACAAGCCTATCACGGTGGTGCTCGACTTCAATGGTAATGTAGTGTGCTTTAATGCTATCCACATGATGTGGATTTTCGGGGTGAGAGCCTATCCTTTCAACAGGACCAAAGAAAAATCTCTGTGGAGTGAAGAGACCTGGAATCTTGGGCTCCTTTGTTGGTTTCACTTCTACTATCCTCTTCGTAGATGGGTAAATATTACTTGCTTATTCCCTCAAATGAAACTTCTCTTACTTCTTGTTCAATCCCATTTTATACTTCTTCTAACATTAATTAAGTACTCATAATCGATTAATTTGTTTATCAGATTAGAGAAGAAATGCACATTCTCTTTTTTGGAGGGGAGGATCTTGAATGGTTGAAAGATTTCACAACCGCAGCAGGGAAAGTTTCAGAGGCAGCACAAGTTCCACTTCAGATGGTCTATGTTGGCAAAAACGAAAAGTTGATGGAGCTTCTGAGTCATATTTACTGGCCGGGCATTCCGTATGTATGGTTCTTTTGGAATAGAATAGAAAGCATCTTGGCTTCAAAGATTGAGATAGCAAAATATGAGGACAATAAAGATGACATTATTTTGCAAGAAATCAAGAAAGTTGTTACTTATCACAAAGAAGGTGGCTGGGCCTTGCTTTGTACTGGAGATAAGATTTTGGTAAATGGGAGGAGTAACATTTTCTTGCGTGTGTTCAAAGAGTTTGAACGATGGAAGGAGGATGCTATAAATAATACTGGGTTTGATTATGGTTTCAAGACTTATTATGATAAAATTAGTAAAGAAGATGACAGTGTTGGTCACCCTTGCTGTCGGTTAAGTTTTCCGGCCACCCTAGTCGGTCAGATTCCTCGAACAATGATTTGCCCTGAGTGTCATTCCACCATGGAAAGACAGATTAGTTTAGTTTGTTGCCACAACTATGAGATCATAGAATCACCACAGCATGAGAAATGCCTGCAAGAAACTGAAGTACAGGCAAAGACAAGTGAAACAGTGGATTAATTTTCAGTATTTGGCTTGTGTTTTGTTTTGTTATTGAGTATTGACAGTGTTTGATAATATTTATATATATATATATATATATATAATTAAGAAAAGCCAAAATATAAATTAAGAAGAACTAGAATTAAAATAATTGCCATGTGTTTTCTAACTATCCCTTGATTGATTATACTAACGGAAGGAAAAATTATGATTTTATCTCTATATTTTATTAAATATACAATATTACCTTGCATTTTTTAAATAAACAATATTTCTATTGCATTGTTTTCCGTCAATTATTTGTATTTTTCTTATTAAAAATATAAATAATAGTAAAAAATATGACGACATATTGATTAATTTGATAAAATATATAAGAATAAAATAATAAATTTTTAAAAATGAATTACAAGCATTGATGGAAAAAATATAAAAAAATAGACCGAATGAACGCAAAGTATAAAATAGATAAAATTGTGTATTTTCAGAATGCATTTTAATAAAAAAAAGGATCAAATAATAATTTTCCTTAACTAAAAGCCTACTAATTATCAAGTAAATGTTTTTTATTGAAATGACACGTTAGAATCCGTTTGAAATGAATGAATTTCACAAAAAATTTTGAAAGTTATTTAAAAATCCAAAATTTATATTTGGAATAAAAAATATAAATTTAAATTTTAGGAATTAAATTCTATAGAATCGATTATGCTTAATTTAAATTCTACTAAAATTATTGAAATTTGTAAATGAATTTTATATAATTGACCATTAAAATGTTTACCGACAAAATTACCTTCTACTATAAACTCAACTATTTTTACTTTTTTTTATTTATATTTATTTTCTTTGGAAGATTTCAAACTATAACAACATTTTTTTTTAATCCAATAATGATGTTAGTTTATATTTTTATTCTTTTTAAGAAAATCTAAACCAATAATGACATTTTTTTTAAGTTTAGTAATAACATTAGTTATTATTACCATGAAACTATTAAAATTGAGTATCAACAATTGTTTTCAAATGCAATTAAAAAAATAATAACATTCTTAATATTTTTTTAGTTTTCTAATTAATTACTTAAATCAAAAAAAAATTTTACAACAATTAAAAATAATTATTATGATGAATATTATTGCCTATATAATTAATTAATTAGAGTGGAATATTAATGTACTTATTTATATGAAATTTATTATTTATATTTTAATAAAAAATGACAAGTTATTATATTGTACATAATAAATATAATTGGGGTTTATTATTTATTTTTATTAAATTATTATGTCAAGGATGTTATAAGAAATAAAGACAAATGAATTTTTATTTAAAAATTTATCTTAAACATAATTTTGTGAAATTTAATTAAATTTTTTATTTTAAATTGCAACATGTCAAATATGATAAATTTATTTATAAATAAATTTTACAATCATAATTCATTTGTTTTAAACGGTCATTAACACTCCGTTTGGTATAAATAAATTCACAATATGAAATTCATTATTAAATGAAATATTCATATTTGGTATGATTAATTTAAAACATCTAATTCAATTGAATTACATATAATATTTTATAAAATAAATTTATAATTAAAAATTTATTTGCTTTTATTTTCTAAAATATCCCTGAAACAGTTCACAAAAATAAATAATAAATACTAATTGTATTATGTTATGCCACATTATTTTTTATATGTTTATTAAGATAAATATATGAAATGAAAATAAAAATAAAAATAATAAAATTATTGCATTTAATTGAGTGATAAATATATGACTTAAATCTTTATGTTTCCTTAACTGTAAAAACACGCTAAAAATATTAAAACAAAAGATAAAAAATATTAAAATAAAAAATAATAAGAAGACATTTTTCCGAAAAAGAATAAATTTTATAAATGATTTTGGTCCAATTTTAATAAAATAAGTAAGTAAAATAAGTAAAATAATTTTTCAATTCATTTTATAGAATGAGAAAGGTAGTTTTGTCATAAAAAGTAGAATTGCTTAATTTTATAAAATTTAATGGGAAATTTCATCTATTTCTATAGAATTTGGTATAGTTATATCAAATTTCTTGGAATTTAATTTGTGAAATTGAAATCTACATTTTTTTCATTCTATTCCATTATTCTGAAAAATAGATCAGATCAGTCAGTTCAACATGTTTAATTAAAAATCGAATTATGGTCTGGTTCAGGTTACATGAAAAATCTCTGGTAAAAAAAAAAGTGAATTGGTGAAAATGGCTAAAAATCAGTAAATATGACCAATTAAAAATCGGTTCGATTCAAAATTTGGATTTTTCTTTATAAAATGTGGGCTCTTTTTAAATTTAAGGTTCTTAAAAACTAAACCCATTAATTTTTTAGCTTTCAGAATTATTTGTTTCTAAGCCTAAAGTTTTGATATATTAATTAAAATAAATAAATTGCCTAATTTTAAAGACACATGAGAAAAATAATAATATATTTTATTATAATTAATTAATTTTTTTAGTATTAAATTTAGTTATATTTTATTAATTTTGTTTAAAATTATTTATTAATTTCTTATTTTTTTATAAAGCCAAATTTGAAACTATTTTTTATTTGATATCAAAATTTTTTTAACCTATATTTTTTATTTTATTTAATAAATATATTTAAAAATATTATATATAAAAATTTATTCAACCGTATTGAATTTAGTCGAATCCTCCGATTCAGTAAACTTCTACTTTAACTAATTAACCGACAGATTCAATCCTCCGAATATTATTTTAAATATAAAAATATGAATTTCTAAACCAATTCTATAAAATATTATAACTAAAGCTTACAGAGACATTCTTACACTTTTTTTTTATTAGATTTTGCTTGGCTGTGAAATCAACATTATCTCTATACTTTAATGAACAAAAGCAACGAATCAAATCTCACTTTTTTTTTCTCTCGGAAAAAAGAAAGTAAATTCTCCATTTTATTTAAAAGGAGTCAAGCAAGGAAGCAAAGCAAAGGATTTGGCCAATCAGTATGTTTGTCATGGTTAACAACTTTTTATGCCCCAACGTCATCTCATGAATCTTGCTTGATTCACTGTATATTCTCTCTTCAGCTACAACTATATTTCTTTTCCAGAAAACTTTAATAAGTGGAGATAACGCTATAGTTAATCATCTCATTAACCCATTAAATTGATAAAAACTCTTTTAATCGATAGAATTTGAACTCGAAACCTCCCGTAAAACAACAAAACAGACTACACTTAATTAATTATATTCAAAGTTTTATGCAAATCTGCTTGTTGCTAAGTTAAATTTGATATATTACTTAAAACCTATATTTAATCATGCTATTATAAGTCCATATATTTTTCAGTTTAATAAAATTACAATTTATTTAATAGTATAAATAAAAATAAAATCGAGAAATCATTTAAGTGATGAGGGTTAATTTTTGTACGTGGGGGAGATTTGATATGTAAAATTATATGCATGAGGAGGGACAGCCATGCACCATGAAAAGCTGAGTTATATGTTAAAAAAAACATTGAAATGTTTACTTATCTTAGGTTTAACCCTCAACTACCCATAAGCAGCTCTTGTTAAGGCATGGAACTTTCCAATACATAAACTGCCGTGAGTGTTGAGCTATGTCTAGATTCCAAATTCTAGCAAAGGAGAAGATGTCTCAAAAAAAGTATATATAAACTTCCTTTTAACTATTTTGAATATGATATTAATTACAATGGAAGCAAAGAAGTTGATTCAGTTGCTATGCATATATAGCTTTATTCCATTTCTGATCACTATAAATATACTATCATTTGCCATTGCAACAAAACAAGCTAATATATATATTTCCTTCTTCTTTACCTTAAAACCCTAAAAACTTGCTCTACATCCTTTGCTAGCCATGGCCTTCCGGTCACTACCAACTCCATCAGGCGGCGGCCTTTCCCAGCAACTGATCAAGGGTGACCGTAGCATGTTAGCATTGTCCGATGAAAATTCGATGCTGAAGCAAATTCAGGCAACTCATGCTCCTGATGGTAGAGAATTTGATGTTAGACCTCTTCTGAATATCATTGATGACATCCTTAGTCGTGCAACTCTTCATGGTGATAGCGCTTTGATGGTAATGTATAATTAGTTTTATGACTGTTCATATATACATCAAGCTTAGTTTGGAAAATGTAAAATTTTTTAAAGGTCGGACCAACTCGACTCATAAAATTCATTATAAATTCACAAGTAGGTCTACATATTTTTATTATATGTAATTGCCAGCTAATTAATCAACATTTATGTTTATAATTAATGCAGACTAACCAAACACATGCTCAAGTGGAGGACAAGAACCATCAAGCCAACTTTATTGCTATGCTTGAAGCATTGTCATTTGTTATAGACAGAATTGCTTCTGAGGTAGGTACTTACGAATTACTAATATATATATATATAAAATCAAATTACATGTACTAAAATTAATTAAATTTTCTTTAACAAAAATGAAATTTCAGATTTCTTACAAGGCTCTAAGTGGATCAGACGCCCACGCAACAACTCTTTCATTGTTCAACATGTTATCAAGCTATTCATGGGATGCTAAGGTGGTGTTAACAATGGCAGCTTTTGCTTTGAACTATGGAGAATTCTGGCTTCTAGCACAGATTTATTCCTCAAACCCACTTGCAAAGTCAATGGCAATCCTCAAGCAATTGCCTGTCATCTTAGAACACACAGGCCCTTTGAAGCCTCGCTTCGATGCGCTTAACAATCTTATTAGGGTCATGATGGATTTGACTAAGTGCATAGTTGAGTTCAAAGAATTGCCATCCTCATACATTTCTTCAGAAGTGCCTGCATTGTCTACAGCCATTGCTCATATTCCTACAGCTGTTTATTGGACCATGAGAAGTGTTGTGGCTTGTGCAACTCAAATTACTAGCCTTACCACCATGGGACATGAGTACATTTTCTCTCCTTAATTCCCTTAATTAATTATTACAATGCAATTAGTAGTAATTTTTTTAGCATTTTATTAATTATTTCTGCAGGTTTGCCACCACAGAAGCATGGGAGTTATCCACCTTGGCTCATAAACTCCAAAACATACTTGAGCATCTAAGGAAGCAACTCTCTATTTGTTACCAACACATAGGTCAAAATAAGGCTAACTCTCCTGAAAAAAATATATACCTTCTCCTTAATTATTTAATATAAATGAATTTGAAGTATAAATTTTGCTTTGGGCAGAGGAGAAGAGGAATGTTGAGGCCTATCAAGCGCTTTTGAATCTTTTTGATACAATCCACATTGACAACATGAAGATCCTCAAGGCCTTAATATATGCGAAGGATGATATACAGCCACTTGTTGATGGCTCTACTAAGAGAAGGGTTTGCTCTTCACTTCTACTATTTATGTCTACAGCAAAATATTAAATGATTAATCTCAATTTGCATTTGCATATGAAAATATATATTATAGGTTAACCTTGATGTGCTGAGGAGGAAGAATGTGCTATTGCTCATTTCTGGGCTAGACATTTCGCATGATGAACTTTCAATTCTTGAACAAATTTACAATGAATCAAGAATCCATGCAACGAGACTGGAGAGCCAGTATGAGGTGGTTTGGATTCCTGTTATTGATCGTACAGTTCCATATACTGATGCAATGCATAAGCAATTTGAGGCCTTGCAAACTGTGATGCCATGGTATACAGTTTATCATCCAACATTGATTGAAAAAGTTGTGATTAGATTCATTAAGGAGGTTTGGCACTTCAGAAGAAGGCCTATTCTTGTGGTTCTTGATCCTCAAGGAAAAGTTGTATGCCCTAATGCTTTACATATGATGTGGATTTGGGCAAGCAATGCTTTCCCATTCGCTAGCTACAGAGAAGAGTCTTTGTGGAAGGAAGAGACATGGAGGCTTGAGCTTCTTATTGATGGCATTGACCCAACAATTCTCAACTGGGTAATTTCACCTTACTTTCATTCCAAATTTTTCGTTGAGATATCTAAATTTTTATCCAACAATTTGAAACTTTCTTGCTCAGATTAAAGAAGGAAAGTACATTTTCTTGTATGGAGGGGATGATGTTGAGTGGATAAGGAAGTTCACAAACACAGCAAGAGCAGTAGCACAGGCAGCACGCATCCCTCTTGAAATGGTGTATGTAGGGAAGAGTGGCAAGAGAGACAAAGTCCAAAGAATCATATCCACAATCACAGTTGAAAAGCTTAGTTATGTCTGGCAAGACCTTACGATGATATGGTTTTTCTGGACTAGACTACAAAGCATGCTATATTCCAAGATTCAACTAGGCAAGATTGATGAACATGACCCAATGATGCAAGAAATCAAGAAACTACTTAGCTACGACAAAGAAGGTGGCTGGGCTGTGCTAAGTAGAGGGTCTAATATTATTGTCAATGGACATAGCACCACAGTTTTGCCTACATTGGTAGAATATGATATATGGAAGGAGAATGTGTCTCTCAAGGGATTTGATTTGTCGTTTAAAGAACACCACGACAAGCTTCATGGTATTGCTCATCCCTGCTGTCGTTTTGAATTCCCGAGCACCACCGGCAGGATCCCGGAGCGCCTTAAATGCCCCGAGTGCAACCGTAACATGGAGAAACATATCACCTTCCTTTGCTGCCATGAGGAGGAAACTTCAGAGCTACCTTATTAAATATGCTGCTTTTGCTACATTTTTTATTGCCTATCGTTATGGCATTATTATTAATTAATATGCTTAATAATGATGTGTCGTGTGTGCAGGCTCTTGCCACCGTTCTTTCTTCTTTGATTTATGATAGCCCTAAGTTGGCATTTGAAGGCATAAATTAGAGTTTGTGCTGTAATTTGTTATCTCTCTTTGATTATCATATATCGATTAATATAAATTAAAATGTTTTTGTTTCCTTTTTTTTAAGGTATACACATTCATTAATACCTAAATAAAAATATATTAACTTTGATACTTCTCGCAAATTTAGTCAATTATTTTAAATTTAATCTAAAATAAAATGTCAAAACGCAGACTCATAATTAAATTCTTACAAAGTTAAGTTCATTTTTATGAAAGATATATTACCTCTGTTCTATAATATTTATCAAAATAGTTTATTTCAAAATACTTAATACTTTGACCTAATATGTTATTTCACCCTCAATTTTAGATTTTATTACAATTTCATTCTGATTTGACATTTATGTCATTTCACCCCGAATTTTAAGATTTTATTGTAATTTCACTCCGATATGAGATTTATGTTAATTTCACCTTGAACTTTCACGTTTTATTGCAATAGAACTCTAAATTATAATTAAAATTTAAATTGTAAATAAAAAATAGACTTACTCTTAATCTTGTACTTTGATTAACTTAATACATTTATGTTAATAAAGGAGTTTGGGTTAATAGTAAACTATTATTATTTTTAATATTTTTAATTGATAATAAATAATATTTAAAAATTATTTTTTATACATAAATATTTTTTTTGAAAAAATTTATAATATAATTACATCTTATATTCTATTTTGATAAAATGATATTACAATTTATAATAGTTTGAGTCAAATAAATTGATAATAATTTTATTTTATATTTTATAATTATTTTAAAATTTATATTAAAATCAATTATAATAAAAATTATGTTCTAATTTTTTAAAAAAAATCATGTAACAAATGATTATTTTTAAATATTACTTATTATCAATAAAAGAAAAAATTTAAAAATATTAAAATAATAGAGATTGTTTTTATTATTAATCCAAACTTTCTCATTCACATAAATATATTAAATTAATTTAAACATATAATTAAGAGGAAACCTATTTTTTATTTACAATTTAATTATAATTATAATTTAGGGTGTTGTTGCAATAAAAGGTCAAAGTTCAGAGAGAAATTTGTATAAAAGTCAAGTTACAGTGAAATTGCAACAAATGGTTACAGTTTAAGGTAAATTTGATATAAATGTCAAATTAAAATGAATTTGCAATAAAGCTTAAAGTTGAGAGTGAAATAATATATTAAATTAAAATATCTATCATATTTATGGTTTTAATGAGGAATAAATATTCTTTTTATATTTACTCTTTGTACATGATCAATAATTATTATTTCAATTTAATGATTTTCTTAAAAAATTAATATTAAATTAAATATAGTCAATTTATTCAATAATTTATCGTTATTTAAACAAGTTTACTAGTTTTTTAAAAGAAGTGAAATTTAAAATATGACAAATATTATAAAATAGAGGTAATGATTATTATTGAAATATGAAAATGTAGGATTAAAAATCATTTGATTTTCAATTTTTAGTGATTTTATTTGATTAAGCAAATTAGAGAGATTTTATTTGATACTTTTGGTTTTAATTTTTAAAATAATTTGATTTTATTTTTTATTAAATTTTGATTATTCAAGTTGAATTAAATTTAGATAACAAATAACTAAATAACAGAAGTGAAATTAGATTATTGTGAATCAATTTTTAAAGGAAAAATTAAATTTTTCCTTAAATTATAGGCAAAAATTAAAATGAAAGGACTTTTATTTTCAAAAACCGACAATTATTTTTTAATGTGTGATTATGTAAACACATTGATTCATCTATTAAAATAACATCTTTTACCAAGAAATTGATATTTAAAATATAATCAAAAAAATTCTTATTTATGATTTATGTTCATTTAGATAATTCACTTATCATCCATTAATGTTTTAATTTTTCTGTTTTTGACAAAATATCAAAGTATTAATAAAATCATTGTTCAAAGATTTGATAATTAGATTTCAGAAATTGAAATGTACGTGATCATGATTTAGGGGCTAATTTATTTTTTTCATTTTTTAAATTATTTTTGAAGTTTTTATTTAATTGAAATTGGAGTTTTTATGAAATTTGATTGGAATTTATTTTCCTCGCGTATTTCGGTTTGCACACCCCCGACACTGAATGCTCCCAGCCCACACCGCAGTTGCACTTCCGCTGTCGCCTCCACTTCGATGGCACTATCAACCCTCCAAAAAATCTTCACAAATTCACCACCCCCGTCAATAATCCTTGCTTCCCTCCGCAACCCATGTATCAACTCAACAAATCCCTCATTACCTTCAAGCATTGCGCCTCAAATCCAACAACTTAGCAAACCAAACGAAAACCAGACAATCAATGCCTACAAAGAAGAGAGCTTGACCCATTTTAATTCCTCGCTGTTCTCTTCGATCCATCCATTTGGGTTTTGTTCATACCCCATTTTATCAACTGGGTCTATCCAGGATGCGCCAACTAAGAACGAGGAGTCGGGAATTTGGGCTGATAGTGTGAAGAAGAAGAGGAAGAAGAAGATGAATAAGCACAAGTACAAGAAGCTGAGGAAGAGGCTTAGAAGACAGACCTAGAGTTGTTCTTTGGTATATCTTTGAGTGAGGGTTTTATTAATAATGTTAACCTTTTCTTTTTCGGGCGGGATCACTATATTTGACTTATTATTTTTAGCGATAGTTGATTGTTTTTCTCTTGATAACATGCTTTTTTATGCAAAGATTGATCAAAATCTTAAATGAACAGTTCTATTTCTAGTCATTTGGCTCTAATGAGAAAGATTTTGCAGTTAAAGTTGTCAGATGTAGACTTTGATATTGGATTAACTTTTAGCATTGTTGTTTGTGTAAATATGTTAAGTTAAATATTAAAAATTGGACATTGTTAGACTTCTCCTTGGTCATGAAAGATTGGAATTACTGATGCCTATCAAGATATATTTTAGAATGGTATTCTTGAGGGAAGATTCATGCCTTCTTTTTGTTATTCCAAGCGTATTATAGGGTGACGGTGGAAGCTCAATCTGCTTTTTTGTGGAACTGCATTCTACAATGTCAAGCTTTTTTACCTTTTTCTTCTGTCTATCTGCATCTTATTTGGTTGGATACTGTAGTGTAACTGTTCTGCGTTTTCTGGTAACAGTTGAAGCCTTTATTTTGGTCAGTGCATTTTGTTGAATATTAGTCAACAAGAGATGAGAGTATGATGTCTATTACATGCAATGTGTTAAATTCCTTGATATTCTATGGCGTAGCATGTTCAATCTGTAGAATATTTAGTCTGTATGCACACGTCAACATGTCAATTGGCCTAACTAACAGATGGTGAGAATCTTGATCTTTTTTATCAAATTTTTTACACCCTTTCTCAGTATTATGAGCAATAGATCCTTTGATCAAGATGTTCCTGTTTCCTTTGTTTGAGCAGAAGGATACTGTTAAAACAGTAGCACTTAAAATTTGGCAGAATAAGAGTATATGTTTATATTTCTATTAATTATGCTCAAGTAATCCTGAATTATAGCAGCATTCCTTTGCTTAATATCTTTTTTGTTCAAGGTATTCTTGTTTTGTGCTTTCTGAAGGAGTGTATTTCTTTCATCCCTTGCCTATCTTAATAGTGGTTCTATCATTCTCTCAGTTTGATGGTAATACTTCAAAAGGGACTGAGAATTGCATTCTCATGCATTGAATTATATGGAAGCAGTGGCATTAATGGATGTACTGTAAATACTTATACCCTGTTTTTGAATGAAGAAATTTGCTGGTTCCACTTCTATCTCTGTAGTTTTTGGTTCGAAGGTAATCTGTGTATTTTGTAGCTCTCTGTGCCTCACCCTTATTCTTTCACCTCTTTTTAAGTTATATTGGCAACGTAAAGCATGGTTGTTGCCATTGGGTTTCTTTTATTTTGACCATTCAGTGGTCGCTCTGGTAATAGAAATCAGTGTTTACGAATACACAGAATTAGGTGGAAGCGTTCAGTTAGCCATTCTACTTTGTAGGATGTTATGTGAATGTTGCATCAATTCCTTTTTAAACCAGTACTGCAATAGTCAGGTATGGTACTATAGTTGCTTTCTTAAAGATATGAATTGAAATCTTGAAAATAAAACATCATTTCAATTCAATCAGTACCTTGCATTCCTAGCTTGGTTTTCGCCATGGACTTTTCCACTGTTCTTTTTTTTCTTAATTGTTTTTTCTGTTCTCAAACATTCGAGAATAGTAGTTGCTTTTAAAAATCATAAAACCTTCATAGCATGTTATTTATCCAGTCATGTCAGGAAACATAATGAAATAGGTCAACACCTGTTTCTCTGGTTATTATCATAGACAGAAAGCCTTGTGCTTGGATATTTATGTAGGGGTGTCTTCTTGGATCTTTTAGAGGAATAAATCCCAATTTGGTATCTAAATTTATTTAGCAGGTCAAAAACATCCGAATTTCACTTTTTAAGTTAATTTAATTCTTAAATTTATTTAAAATGATTAAAATAAAATTATATTTGACATTTTAAATCAATTTAACTTCTAATCTTCATTGTTTTTACAATGTGAATCATTATATAGATATTTATTAAAATTATAATTAGAATTGAACTGATTAATTTATTAAAAAATTAATTAATTATAAAATATATAAAACTAATATATGAAGTATATTGTATCTCTTTTTAGTTTGATCGATGATTTTGAGTTTATAAACTTTGTTGACTATATTTTGGCCTTACAAATTAGCAAGTTGCAGAAATCTATTTTTGTGTGTTGCATTTGCAGGTTTCTATTGTTGTTTTCGAATTTGATTAGCATTTATCATACGGATAAACTCGTATATCTCAGTAGTTGCCGTAGAAATAGAATCTAAATTTCTCAGCATATGTTAGGCCAGTAAAGTTTTGGTGAAGATGCTCCATTTGTGATTCTTTGTATTTCTCATTCTGTTTTATGCCCATTTTATAATTTGCTCCAAGCCCCACTGTTCTTGATGAAGGGGACAGCCCTAGTGATTATTAGCAAAGTCAAATTACACTGCTTGGTGCAGACCAGCAGGACACAAGCCCTGCCGCCCAAAAATTATTGGGTTATTGCTTCTGTCATGTAATCTAAATTTGGCAGAGAAATTTGAAAATTTGTACTCTTCTGCCTTGATTTAGAGCAGGGCATCAGAGATTACTGAACATTTTGTAACATGAACAATTAAACATGAATTTCTATATTTTGATATTCATTGGCTATGGTTCTGATGTTAATCTATTTCTGATCAGTAATATGTACGCAATTTAACATGTTTAATAGCTTGTAAATAAGCTGAGCCGAATTCTGTTGAGCTCCAATTTGGCTGGATAAAAGTATATTTAAGTTCGAGATCAGCTCATTTGCAATTTATCATTGAAAAAGAAAGTTACCTCTTTACAGGTTTATGCTCTACTCCTATATTAAACAAGCTTGATAAGCAGTCTTGGACTCTGTTCTTCGGACTTATTGCATAAACTTTTTCTGGAACTGAACTTTGAGCAATTCACAAGCAACTTGACTCATACAGTTTGAATTAATCTAGCAATACTTGATTTTGATAAGCAGGGTGATATGAACCACCCATGAATCTGAAAGGAATTATGTGAGACATTGTTTGAACATCTTTGTTGCATTAAAGGGACATGTCTAATCATACCATCTCAACAAGAAGAAGAAAGAGTTAAGGTGAGTGAGACCCACTGCTTTTTCTGTCATTTGCTTAATATTTCAAGGACCCTATTTTCTCACAAACATCCCTTTTTATTCCTTCATATCTCAACATCCTCTTGATTTATTTATATTTGCTCGTTTATTGTATATTGAAAAGCCTACACTTGTTTTTGCACAATGTGTACAGCAACCAAATAAAAGAAATGATTTATTATAGAAAATGATTTTCAAGGAAAACATTTTTTTTCCTGGGAAAATAGATTTAAGGAGATTAGTATTTCCTTTTTTCCCCTAGAAAAAATTATAATCTGAAAATTAGTAGTATATGATTAGCTTTGACTGAGTGACAGCGTAATATTAGCAATCTACCTTTCGGAGATTTTTATATCAAACTTTTTTTCCCTTCCTGGCTGGTTATGCTGGATTTGTTGGGTTGTGATGAGCTGGAAATCAACTCATAATTTGGTTTGGTTGCAGTTTCATACATACAGTGAAAAATTTTATGATCAAGAGGATCGGAGTAAATTAATAAAAATTAATTTTCATTATTAAGTACGGAAAAAATAAAAAGTAATTTCTATTACTATAAAATAAAAAAACATTTGAGAATTATAAAATAAACAAAATGAGAAGAAAGAATTTCAAAATTGAAATAAGTAAAACATATCAAACAAAAAGAAAAACAGTGGATGGATTTTGATTTCCAACCGGTAGCAAGGGTGATTTTGTTTCATATGAAAAAGAGATTGTACTTTAACCAAGGGGTAAGAAAATGGTCTTCTACTTTTCTTGGGGAAGGAGGAATGAGCTTGGGTTCAAGGTGCACGTGCATGGCATTGTAAGTGGTGGTCACCACCAGATTTTTAGGGTTGGACTGGGGATTTACAAGTTAAAACTTGGAGTTTAATGTCTACATTCTTGCTTAAGAAGGAAAAAGAAAAGGCATTTCAGGTTAATAAATGGCAAAGTACATAAATTTCTCGATAGCTTTTAACTATTTTAGTAAAATAGGAAAAGTTAAAATTAATCTGTTATATCACCGAACACCGTAAAAAAATAATATTTAGCATTCAAGACGAGAAGCGGACGAACTTCAATAATTATCGATTTACTTAACGGTTGGCTAACATGTACTTTTTCCATTTCATTTTGAAGAGGGAACCAAAGGGGTCTTATTTTTGTTGAAATGGTAAGTCCCTCTTACAGAGAAAAGTACATGAAACAAGAACAACAATTACACTCCAACTACTATGCTCTCTCTTCTTTTTCCTTTGAGTGCAAAATGTATATGGAAAAGGATTTGAAGACCTCTCTTTATGGCATTTGTGTCTGACATCCATTTAAAGATAATTCTCATCACATTAATAAATTTTGAGAATGAAAAAGAAGAAGCTAATTAATAATTATTTAATTGATTCCATGAATAAAAAACAACAAAATACATGATTGATGTGTTAGTGCAAAGCAATTGGTGGCAAGTGAGGGAGTCAAACAAGGTTTTTTTTTTATTTATTTTTTATTATTGTTGATCTTTTTATGTGGAAGTGATAATAATATAAAAACAAGAAGATGAAATCAAAATTTATAATCCAAATGGTTCATCAATTGTCAATCCCTAAATGAGAATCAACTTTATCCACATGGGTACATTGGTATATTGTTGTTAGGTACCAAAACCCATTTCCACTGTCCATCAAAATTTCTTGTCCACTGTCCTTTATAGTATGACCCTACAGATAATTTAAGTTTAAATTCTTCTTTCTCAAGTAAAAAGCAAGTGAAAGCTTTTTCAAGTGCCCTCTAATTAGACACACCCCCCACATTTTAAGCACCTAAATAGCTACTAGAGGAACAAAACCTTCTCTCTCTCTCTCTCTCACAGGAAAAAGAAAAGTTTATTCTTCCGGAAATAGCAAAAAGGGGAATGCAATAGGACTTTTTTAATCTAAACTAAGGTGCAGATTTCAGTCTCTCTCTTAAAACAGAGGACTATCCTTCAAGAAAACAGAGGAAACAGGGCAAAAAGAAAGTAAAAAACAGAGCAGGAGGGACAGAGAAAAGAGATGGGAGGGGTGACATCGTCCATGGCGGCGAAATTTGCCTTCTTTCCACCAAACCCACCATCATACAAGCTAGTAACAGACGAGCTCACTGGTCTTTTGCTTTTGAGTCCATTTCCTCACCGCGAAAATGTTGAAATCTTGAAATTGCCTACTAGAAAAGGTACAGAGATAGTGGCAATGTATATAAGGCATCCTATGGCCAGCTCTACTCTCCTTTACTCTCATGGAAACGCTGCCGATCTGGGGCAGATGTATGAGCTCTTCATCGAATTGAGCATCCACTTGAGGGTTAATCTTATGGGGTAATATAAGTGTTACTCTTGCTTATGGAACTTTTGAAGTGTTTTGATACGTGGCTTATGGAACTTTTGAGCTTCTGGAGAAGATTTTTTGTGTTGGTTTTGTAGTTTTGGTATCTGGATTTTTGGTGTTTTTGTGATTCAGATGAGTTGGCTTCCTGTTTTCTGCTTGATTTTAATTCTTGCTTTGGAATTAGTTTACAAAAAATTGGGATTTAGTTAATTCTTTTTTAAGATTCTGTCACCCTTTTTTTAATTATGATATTCTATTTTAGCTGGAAATCTTTTAAATTAACTGAAATTGGATATTCTGTCTTTTTATTTTTTTTATTTTTTTAATATTGTGATTATGTGTAGCTTCAAAGTTTTTCAAATAAATGGACGTGTACAAGGTTGTTGAAAAATTATGTTCATTAAAAAGACCATTTCGGATGATGAAGATGGGTGGACTCTAATAGTTGTTTTCAGGCCTGGTTTTATCTTTGACTCATGTCTTATGAATTTAGAAAGGCAATTAGGTTTTCTTGGCATATGTGCAGAATTGGGGTAATTGTGGTTTATGTTGATTGTTAGTGCTAGTGCCTTTGATTCTGTTACTTGGTGAATTAACTCCAGCAGCATTGGAGATAGATCGTTGCTCAAATGAATTAAGTGAACTAAGGTTTTAACCCTGTTAGTAATTGATTTCATCCATGTGGTTAGTCGAGTTATAGATTCTGCCAGCACCTTCAGCCAATAGCCCCTTGCTCTAGTGATGGCTGATGTTAGTTGTGCCTGAGTTTGAATTTTTTTTTTTTTTTACCATTTCTGAAGATGCAGTACGCTATTCATATTGAATAAAATGTTATAGGCATTTTTTCTATCAGTGCATCTTTTTAATCACAAGCATTTTCACAGTTTCGTATTTGCAACCTTTTTGCAGGTTTGACTATTCTGGGTATGGGCAATCATCCGGAAAGGTTTGCTATTTAAACACTTTAATACTTAATTAAAAGAAAAAAGATATTTGTTTATGAATTATCTGCAGATTTCAACCCCAGGCCCCTATCTGTGAGATACAAGTTTCATATGAAGCCCTGTTCCTGTATTGCAGCCAAGTGAGCAGCATACATATGCAGATATTGAAGCTGCATATAAGTGTCTTGAAGAAAGTTATGGCACTAAGCAGGAAGACATCATTCTTTACGGACAATCTGTTGGAAGTGGTCCCACCTTAGATCTTGCTGCTCGATTGCCTCAGTTACGAGCTGTTGTTCTTCATAGTCCCATACTTTCAGGCTTAAGAGTCATGTACCCTGTTAAGCGTACATACTGGTTTGACATTTACAAGGTAAGATACTTATTAAGATGTTTTGTTTCATTGCTTAGCCGATGATTAAAAATTTTTATCATTTAACATAATGAACTCGTGTTTTGTCTTGTTTTTCTTTTTTCTTGCAGAATATCGACAAAATTCCACTAGTTAATTGTCCTGTTCTTATAATTCATGTAAGTGAGCTACTGCAAATCATAGAAAAATAACACAGAAGAACGTCCTTAGCTCTTTTTTTGCTTTTTTTTTTTTTCAAAAATCTTATATTGTTTTGCATTAGCATATAATTTTCATAAACCTTTGTATCTTTATGTCACACTACATCTGGCACAAGTTACTTGATTTGGCCCCCTCATGTGCTTATCTTTTTCTCATTATAGTTTCCTTCTTTTAAGGTGGAATGCAAAATGCATTCTGTTTAGTTCATCAGATTTAGAGTTCTGAATTGCTCAGGGAATTTGAAACTATCATCTAACCCAGAGTATATGTTAATATTCTGATTTTAGATTGTTAATTCATCTGGGAATCTTTGTTAACTAAGGAGTTACTTGGTGTTCTTGCATTCTAGCTGTGAAATATTTTGTGGAACTTCTCCTTTCCTATTATTGGGTTTTTGCATTATCCAATGTTCTCCAATAAATTTGACATAACTGGACCTGCATTAGTCTTATTCTGCATTGGTCTTATCATGGCCTATGCAGGTGTATCAAATTGAAACAAGAAGATGGCTGTTGTGTTTATGGCTTTTTATTTTTCAGGTTTAAAGAATCACGTGCCCATTGAATGTAAATTAAGCCTTGAAGCCACATAGATTGTTTTTGACATAGACTTGAGTGAATTTATATTTTTGAGAGCGGGTTTGTTAAGAAAGGTAAAAATAAAAATATAAAGCATCATTTAAGAGAAGGCATGTTGTGCCAAAACTTAACCCATACAGACCCCACGGATGTCCTAATCCGCACCTATGCCTTTTGTTTGTACTGAGTGATAATGCAGTATGCTGACATCACTAAGTTTTTGGTATTTCACTGCCCTGGAGATGCAAAATGATACATCTAAGTAGATCTTGTCTTGTCTGATATCTTAATATTTGAACCATTTGTTTCTATCAGCAGGTTAACAATGTAATTATTCCATTAAATATTGGAAAAACTCGAGTCCTTCAAGTCTTTTTTTCTAAGTTTCATTTCTAAACTCTGACTCTATATGGTCATTCTCGAGGATTCATTGCATGAATTTAGATAAATAAGTTTGTGATAAATAAATTGTACCATTTGCCAGTTATCTGCAATTTAGGAACCATTGTTTTATTTAAATATAGAAGATTTCCCACGATTAACAGTTGTCGATAGCATAAGCTAACACTGTTATTTCTTTTTTGTGCATGTGATGTTTAGATTTAGTTTCCGAATAGTGTGTATTGGTTTTGTGATATTCTTCATATTTTGATTCTTTTGTGTCAATGTGTAGGGAACTTCAGATGAAGTTGTTGATTGCTCCCACGGTAAACAACTCTGGGAACTTTGTAAAGAGAAATATGAACCACTCTGGCTTAAAGGAGGGAACCACTGTGATTTAGAGCACTTTCCAGAGTATATAAGGCATCTGAAGAAGTTCATATCAACTGTTGAGAAATCTCCTTCTCAAAGATACAGTTCAAGGAGAAGTACAAACCAATTCGAGCAAGCCCGCAAGAGCACTGATGTGTATGAGGTTTCGAGGAAAAGTACAGATCGGAGGGAGAAACCAAGGCATAGTACTGACAGACCCGAGAAACTAAAAAACCAGTCCAATCATGCTGACAAGCTTGAAAAACTCATTAGTCAGTCCAATAATGCTGATAAGCTAGAAAAATTACGGATGTCGTTCGATCAACTGGAAAGGTCTCGGAGAAGTGTTGATTGCCACGAGAAGTCCCGGAAAAGCATTGATCACCAACTGGAAAGAGCACGAAAAAGTGTTGATAGGTTGGATAGAATACGAACTGGTTGATACTTTATAACCAACCAAAAGTTTATGCATGGGTTTGGTGCTGTGGGCAATTTATTTGGCTTTTTATTTCCTAATTTATATGGTTTTGGGCTGCGTAATTGGCTTGTGTTGTCTCTATAATATAACTACAAGTATTAAATGAGAAAGGGTTTGGTGTTACATTGGTTTACTATCACTGGCTCTTGCAATATTTTCCATTTCATCATTTTTGCCGCCCAGTAGTTCCTAAGAGCAAATTGGTTTCAACTTTTTACACAGTTTTTATGCTTGACAGCTTCTGGAAATTGTGGAGGCCTGCCTAAGTGATAATGCACTAACTGATTACAGTAGAATTTGACACATCCTGCATAAAGCTTTTTGAAACTCAAAGGCTCATCAGATTACAGCTATGCACATCACCAAGTAAAATTTGCTTTTATTTTATTGTATAACGTTCCAAAGATTATTATTCATTTTGCATAAATTTTACACGTCTGCAATTTTCACTATTTGATATAACAGTAAAACAAGAAAATTATAGGAGCATTAAGTGTTAATCTTAATTGCCTTCAACTTCAACCTTGAAGCTTCCCTAGTAGGAAGGCTGTAAGCCTGGTTAACCATCTTGCTGTCTTGGAACCAAACTTGTCTGAAAATCCAAAATTCTACCCAACCCTTTCCTGTGCCATGACGCTCAACATAAGAAAATTATGCGGACATTTTATGCTAAAATGCGTGGAATATATTACTTTTTTCTTCAGGAAAAGTCAATAATATTGAGCTGAGCCTTCTACCAGAGCGAAGTTGGGTTTGTGCTCACTATATTCAACTATAGCAGATGGCGGAAGACGACCAATGCAGATCTCATGTACTGTTGAAAAAAGTGGAAACAACTCTAGCCATCCACGATGACTTAAAACTTCATACACCTCTCTTGCTGTTGAGACACCCTTCAGAATGTGAAACCAGTATTGACAAGATAGTTAGCTTTAATAACTTGGTTTTTGAAATCAAAGATCTATGAGAACTTTTTTTTTATAGCTTCAGGAAAAATACGCCTTCATAAGCAATGGAATGAGTTTAGCAAGTTCTTACTTGAAATGACTGCATCTACAGTATGACAATAAAAGAAATTTTCCTTTCCAATATGACAATAAAAGAAATTTTCCTTTCCAATATGAGTTATGCAATGTGTTCATAGGAACAGTAAAGTCTTCTAAAGCATATGCAATTTACTGCATGTCTTGCTCATCAATACATCTATCTTTGCAGTCAACAGAAACTAAACATAGAAGCATTTGACAGTATGCATATTTACTTGGAAACAATAACTTCACCGTTTTAATAATTAATTTAAGTTACAACGTACCTGTAATTTTTGGCCCTGTAACATCACTGCCTCAAGCTCATCAAAAGACCTGCAGTGAGGAACAGCAAGGTTAAGATTAATGTCTTAATGTCTTGACATTTTTCCATACATTTTGGAACCAACTAGCAAACTGCAAGAAGTCACCTCTTTCCCCCATTCTGTGCAAAGGCCTCTGCTACTTTCCTGTTTCTTCCTCCCACTGCCACAGATCATTTAATTATGCTCAAAGCTGCATTATACTTTACAGACAACAAAGAAATCTACATGGTTCCTTACAGCATGTTGTGATGACATCAGCTACACCACAGCTTTCAAAGAAAGTGCTGTCCTTAACAGATGAAAACAACAACTTGGAAAAGGCTCTCATCTCCCTCAGACCAATTCTCATTATTGCAGCCTAGTAATTAATAGAAATGGCTAAGGTGCAAGAGAAATGCAGTAAAAATTGGTGTTAAACCTTACGATGGCTGTTCATCATTTACCTTCGTGTTATTACCCATATCCAGACCATCAACAAAGCCTGTCCCACCAGAAATCAATTGTTCCATTATTAAGAGGGGTGCAAAAGCAAGCTAATATAAGAAGTGAATTCTTGTATACGAACCTGCTGCTAGTGCCACAACATTCTTCAAGGTCCCACACAGCTCTACTCCCTCCACATCTTGGACCTATGCAATCATACAAGACAAAATAATAACACAATGCAGTTAAGACCATCAATTTAAAGACTTGTGTTTTCAAATATAACTAAGCATATTTTTAAATGTTTCTGCATTATCACTTTATATCACACAATATATGCCAGAAAATTTTTAGTGATTGATTTACGGATTTTTAGGTCTGTTTACATTGATTATAACACCATATCCTATGAACGCACCGGAGTGACCATGAAATAAGGAGTACTAAATAACTGAACCCATTTCTCAGCAATCTCTCTGTTCCCTTTGTATCCAACTGTTGCCTCACTGAACTTTTCAACGGCAATCTGCAGCGAGAAGCATTTAATCATTTACAGAAACATCAGTGAAAGAAAATGAATTGACAATAAATACTCTAAAATTGGTTAGTTACTTCATTTGCAATATTTGCCCCCATTAGAACACAACAGTTAACCCTAAGTTGCGATGAAATAAGAGTGGAGATCATGCAAGGGCCTTCCATCTTGACCTCCATTCCTTTGATAAGCGAAATAGCCTCTACACCTTCCATTATCTTCCCAACAAGCCTTTTGCATATACCCTCCATAAACTGATGTGGAGTCACAAATACCAACATGTTTGCATCCCTCACTGTATAATTCATATGTAAGATTTGCAAATGACTGAGAAAGTAAAAACCAGCAAATCAATGAAGTATAACACATGAACCTCATTGCAAAGCGAGAAATTGAATACCTGCATTATAAAGATCAGGGTCTGCAACAACATTTTTACCAAGCTTTATACCAGGGAGATATTTAACATTTTCCTGCACAAGAAAATGAGAAGTTCAAGTAAACAAAAATAACACACATGATCAATCAAAGTAAAATGAAGCTCACTACTCTTTACATTGGTTCGATTAATGACATCCGTTAGCTTCTCACCACTCGGTAATGTCTCTTCAAACACCCACATTCTCACTTCATCTGAATTCCAATGCATAAAAATTCAAATTCAGCGATTATTAAAATCTCAAATCTCCTTTAATTTGTTAGAGATATCTTTTTTTTTCTATATATGAACAAAATTAAATTAAATTAACCTTCACTCAATTGGCATAATTTAAGGGATTCTCAATCATTAAATCACATAAAATTAAATGGAATAGTACAAACTAAAAAAGCATTGCCAAAGGCAAGCATTTTCCTAAAATTCCGTTATATACCACAAGAATCCTAATTTCCTTTCGATTTATTTAGTTTTGACAATAAACAAACACAACCCACAACAAAATATGCTGTTTTAAGCAATCCAAAATTCTAATTGCCACCAATTTACGTAAAAGCTGTGAAATTTGGAAATTGAAGGTAAATACCGTGAAAAGATGTGAGCTTGAGAGTGTTAGAAGCAATTAGCTTAGCAGCAACACTACCCCAATTGCCACTACCCACAACAGTGACTTTAGACATGTGAGAAGCACCAGAGCCATCGTTGATGGTAAAAGTGTTACTTGGAGCAGTTTCTTGGGATTCCATGGCAGCAGCAGCTGGAGGAGGGGCCATGAGGGAAGAAGGAGAAAGAGAAGAAAGGAAAAAACGAGAAATGGAGAAAATGGGTAATGATGACAGAGAAGGAAAAGAGAAGAGGGGATGATATATGGGAAACAGACGACGCATCCGGGCGAAGAAGACATCCCTGTTTCGTTACAAACAATGTGTCAGTTCTTTGCTAAGATGTTTCAAGTCCTTGGCGTTGGCGATCTCTTCTATGTTACCTTTTAACTCTTCCCTTCGTTGTATACTTTTTTTTTTACTATTGAACATATATATACTCTGTTATTTAGCCATTTGAAACTTAATTTTGAAAAAATTAGTACTGATTTAAGATTTTTAAAAAAATATAATGATTAAATCTTGGGATTATTTCAAGGGTTTCCCTCAAATTGTAGTTGAGAGTGATAATCTTTTCACTGTGCAATCAGTTTCGTTCTTTAGTTTCATCAATTTATAATCTTCACTTTACGTTAATGGTTTTTATGAGTTAAATTTTTGTGTTGATTAGTTGACAAAATATGTTTCTACTACAGATTCCAGATTTCATATTTTAGTTAATTCTCTTGAGGGACTTCAATTGCTGATTGCTTCATAATGGGGTAGCTTATTGTATTTTTATCTTCTTGAAGAATATGATGCATCTTATTAGCATAATTCAAATACATATGTTTCATCCTTAAGAATCTACGTTCTTAAAATATATTCCCTTCTTTGATAGGTACAATCGATAAGAACTTTCTCTCCAATCTGAACTCTAAGAAAAATATCAATAACTGGCATGGATTTCACTTTAATGTCCATAAATAGAAGAATTTTTATGGTGCAGTAGCATATTAGAAAAAAACGAGTCAAATATTTTTAAAAGAATTGAATAATCTTGTTGAATATATAGGACTCGTTCTTGCACTTGAATGCTAAGGTAGTCTTTAATATCATCTAAAAAAAATTTTTGCAGCAACAGAAGCTAAACCAGTAGATATATCATGTCTCAAGGAGCTCTCTATCAAAGGGCTTTGTATCATTATAACAGATATGCTAGACAACTTCTATAGTATCCTTTGCAGCAACTTCAGAGCAGTATGGATTGGCAATCATTGACTCCAATGCTCTTCTTCTCATGCATTCCTTCAAATTTAACATTGAAAATTTAATGAGATATTCTGAAACTTGAAGAAAGTCCCAAAAACATGGCAAAAAAAAGCAAGAAAAATTAGAAAGGGAAAAAGAAGTGAAAAACGTGATGCATTTTCTTATTTTACAAGGCACTTATTTCCTTTCTATGTACATAGGTGAAGCATGCTTAGCTATTAGATACGAGAAATAGCATAAATATACAGTAAGACGGAGAAAGATTATTGCCACTGGTTGTTCTGAAACTTCTGGTGCTCACATCCATCCATCTCAAAGTACATTATAGGTAGGCCATTTGTGATTAGAATCTCATGTATTCAATGCAAGGAAAATTGTAATTATTGAGGACCTTCACTTGACCATATTAATGTGGGAAGCCTTGTGCATTTGGGATACAATGTGAATCCTTTATCATAGGGCCCTCTTTTGGAGGGATAACATTCGATAAATCTCTTTGTCTATCTTATATCCTTAATTTGAACCCCTTCATTAGGACAAAATTCATAATCTATGGAACCCTAAAAGTAAGTAGATCTCTGCACTATTATTACTGTTGTCAGGCTCAGTTTTCAAACTACCCCTTTGTTCATTTAAGTCACTCTCCAATGTGTTTTTTTTGAAATTAGAACTCTGTTGCCACCTCTAGGGATACATCAAGCATTAGATAAAATTGAGATAAAAAAGCGTAACTAAAACTAACAATCAAATTAGATACATATCAGTTGTCTTTCGAAGGTAAGTCACTAGTCAATCCAGGCAAATTATAAGAAAACAACAAAGTACTTTTTTATCTTCTAAAATAGCTAATAAAATACGAGGAAATTGGAATGCTGAATTGCTAATTTGAAACAATATTACCGTCAATCTATAACTATGTCAAAAGTTTATATTTTGAAACTTAACAACTAAATCCAATAGTGTTCAACTCTTACACATTTTATGAGATCTGCCTTCTTTTGTGATGGCGACTTCATAGTGGCAAAGATGCTAGGACATTCTCAATTTTCACAGAAAATGGAAAGGTTCAACTTTTTCATATTGACTAAAGGATATTGTAAACTTGCGTACAAGAGAAAATAACAAAAAGCTTTTCCAAGAATCTAAAAACTCACTTGTCCATGACCTCTAATTTTCATGTAACCCCGCAACAGTTTCCTTTTATAATGACAATCACCTTAAATAGCTAGCATGAATTTATATCCCATAGAGAATAAAGTAGGAAAAAAATGTACTAGAATTTAATAAAAATGGTAAAAAAAAAAAAAACAAGTTAAAAATAAGACTTGGTAACCATGATCAAAATGAAGACTATTATGATTAAAATTAAGTTAAGATGTTATCTATTTTTCCTCTCTAATTAATTACAATGACTATTATTAAATCCAACTCGAACATTAATCGAGTTACAAAATGAATGGATGGATCATTGGTTTAGCCAGAAGGTCAACGATTCCATCAATGGATCATGAAATTTTAATTTTGAAATAAAAATATTAGAAAATCGATCAGGATCAAACGGATTTGTACAAGTCAATTACATTTAAACCGGTTTAATCTAATCATCTTTCTTAAATATTTCAAAACGAAATCAAGTGATTCGCTGGTACTGTGGATTGACCCATCCAATTAGACCGATGGAGTTCTATAACTATCATTACAGCCACTAATATTCTTCTAAAAAAATTACGGCCACTAATCTTTTTGAAGTTACGTAACATAATTAATTAACTACCCAATAAACTCGGTCAAGCAAGAGCCTTAAACTCTCACATTTCCTCGAAAAATTCCAACAAAAATACAAGTAAAAAAAAAAAAAAGAAAATGTCTTTTTTTTCTCCGTTCATTTCCTTAACTTCCTTCTCCTTCTCCTACCCTATATAATCCGTTTCCCTCTCCTCTCCTTACCTCATTCTATAGTTGCGCAGTGTTTCTGTATATTTTCTACAGAGATACACTGCAGAGTTTCTTATAGAATCCAAAAAATATAAAAAGGAAAAAAAAAAGAAAAAATCAAAACCAAAAAGAAAATATATCCATAACCCTATAAAAACCATAATGGCACGTCAAGTTCTTGTTCTTGCTCTTATCTTTATTGCCATTGCCGGTGCGTTCGCTGCCAAGGCACCCGCTCCAGCTGATGCTCCATCAGGAAAGGGTGACTCTGCAGATGTTCCGTCAGGAAAGGGTGACTCTGAGGCTCCTTCAGGAAAGGGTGAGTCTGAGGCTCCGTCGGGAAAGGGCGAGTCTGAGGCTCCGTCAGGAAAAGGTGACTCTGAGGCTCCGTCGGGAAAGGGCGAGTCTGAGGCTCCGTCAAAGACTCCTAAAGCTTCAGCTTCTTCTCCTGACAGTAAAGAAAGTGAAGCCCCTTCCAGTGAAGCTTCTGACGCTGAAGCTCCCGCAAGTAAGAAATCTCCCGCTGGTAAAGCTCCAAAATCTTCTGATGGAGCTCCCACCGCTGAATCTCCAGAGGCCTCATCTGAGGGTCCTTCCTCCGGCCCTGCTTCGTCCGAAGGCCCATCTCCAGCTAGTGAAGAGAGTAGCTCCAGTCCTGCAGGATCACCTGAGGAGGGAATTTCTTCTCCTCCTTCTCCAGCCAGCGAGAGCTCTCCTGCTGATGCTGACAGCCCAACAGCAACTGCTGATGGTCCGATTAGTGATAGTCCTGCTGATGCTCCGGCCTCCGATAGCGGCGCTGCTACCATCAAATTATCCGCTTTTGCTGGCATTGCTGCTGGTTTCTTGTTCTTGTCCTTTTAAATTAAGTCTTATATATATATATATATATATATGTATTCTGACCATTCAAAGCTGTTGAATATCCATAAGATTGTTCTGCGTGTTTGTTATAATTAATATGTTTACTGTTATTTAACTATAAGGTGCAATTTCTGATAATTCTTTGTTTATTTTATTTTATTTCAATTGTTTTTCTCTGTAATTTATACATTTTATTAAATTGTGCTTTCTCATCAATAGGCAATAACACTAAATATTAATTGATATTATTTGAATTATTATGTTTATAACACCTAATTTCATCCTCATTATCATTTACTTTTTTTTGGCATTTTAATCTCACACCTCAATTTTAATTAAGAAGAAAATGATAAATAATTTCATTAAGAAAATGTAGTTTGTTATTTATAATATGCATTAATCAAATTTGGATTCAAAATTTTTTCTCTATAATTTTTTAACCCTAATTTTAGTTTGGGGTTGCCGTTGTTTATTAGCTGTGGTCCTACCTCCTATTTTCTATTATCTCTTTTGCTTCACCTTCTTTTCCTTTTAATTTTCTATTGTTTCAATAAATTCGGATATGTTTTTTCCCGTAACAGATCTATCTTTTTTGTTTTATTATTGTTGGTTGTTTGTTGTCTCTATATTTGGAGTTTTTTTTATCCATTCTTTGTGAGGGTAACCCCTTCTTTTGTGAGAGTTTATTACTAAATAAGTCTATGATATTTGATTTTATTTTGTCAGGGACTTAAATCTTAATTTACAAGTGTAGATCTTCGATTGACGAAGCTTGATAATGCGACATGTTTCTCTAATAATGCTATCGACACATAACGGCAGAAACTTACCCGTAGTCGTTATATATCGCGAATTATTAGAAAAATAATCTAGTTATAGAAGATCAGAGAAGTTATGGTAGTGCAGTCTATTCCACAATTGGTGCTATTGACGCATAGAAGAGGAAACTTATCTATAATTATCGTATGTTGCAGATTATCGAAAAAATAATCAAGCTATATAAGATTCAGAGAAGCTATTCTTTTAATGTCCAAATGAACTAACGAACTAGTTACTGCTATGAATATTTATATTTTTTATCGATATCAACTTTAAACGGATAAATTTAATATTATACTTTTAGTTTTAATTTCATTATTCAAAAGAATATGAATTTCTTTGATTCCTCAAAAGATCAGCAAATTCTATTAGTTCTTCTGAGCAGGCTTAGACAAAATAATTAAGGCCGAAAGCCTATCAGGCTCATCTCATCTTCAGGCTTGAATGAGTAAGCCCAAATTCAGCCTTACGAAAAAAGTCTTAAAGCCCGAACCCAAGCCAGGACACTCATTTTTATTTTATATATATATTATTCTCAAACTTATTTAAGTTAAAATTTTATTATATAAAAAGTCACAAGATACTATACAATACATCATAAATTAACTAAGGGTTGACTTGCCTCGACGCTGTGTATAGACTCACTCGTTGATAGTCAATGGGAAATATTTTTTTTTATTAAAACGGTGTATTTCTGATTATAGGGTAGGAAAAAAAATGATTTATAAAAATTTTTATTTTTATTAATTTTATTCATAAATGAAATAATAGGTTCGGTTTAGACAAGTTTGATCTATGAACTTTAAGCCCAAGCAGTTTGATTCTTTTGTGCTTGGCTGCAACTTATCCACCCCTATGTTATATCCATGACCTTCCAAGAATTACCAAAGAGAAAAAGGAATATAAAATGATTTCTTGGGCATGAAAATTGGTCTAATTGATAATGACGGTGTTTCTTTTTATCCTGAGCTGAGGCGTTTTGATGTCAGTCTTTTGGTGCAGGGGATTTTATAACCTGTCTGAGCATCTGGATGGCATCCATGTCTTTGGTATGCCCCTCTTTGATTTATTTGGTGCTCTTTTTTGTTCCTATTAATAATATTATCTCTTTCTCTACAAAATGCAGAATATTTCAATGATTAAAATGTCAAACTCGATAAAAAAATTCTGTTATTTAGTAAAAAATTATATATTTTTCGCTTTCCACATTATATTTTTTTTACGCTTTTTGGTCAAACTTGATAAAAAAAATTATCTATTATTTAGTAAAAAATTATATATATTTTGTTTTACACATTATATTTTTAGGCTCGGACAAGGGTGATATTCATTTTGAATTGAAGCTGATGGAATGTGCTATGCCCGAGCACAGTATTATGATGGATTGCTATACCCTTAATCAAAAGTTGTTAAAAGGGTTACACAGTGTGAGGTGCAGGCCCCATTTTCCAGGTGTTTCTCCACAATTGACGGAGGAAAGCATATATAATAGTATGAGGTAGCGGTGTGCGTGGTGGGGTTAGCTTCTTGTTGCATTTTTCACATCTCAACATTAATTCAACAGTAGCAAGTCGGGAATTTTTGGCTCTTGGAACTGTCATTTCTGCTCCTTTTCACATTGTCTATACTTACAAGTCTTCGATAATGACTTTGACACCTCCTTTTCTAATTATTACTCTAATTAGAAGCTAATTATGGTGTCGCTAATCCTGGTTTAACTTAAATAATTTTATTTTGATTCGACAATCAATCAATAGTTACTTATAGAGCAATGCATTAATGGGTACAGTAATTCGTAGTTAAATATTGATAATAAATTTGAAAAATTATACGAAAACAAGTATGTCTGTTCTCAGACATACTTGCCACCGTCCTGTTAGTACTAAACGTCGTCAATGATCAATTAATAAGTATGAAAACAGATAATATTATCCAACAAGACCTAAAATTGTATTATATACGATAAGTTATATTAATGGTATAGGTTATATGTTAGCCGAAAAGCTAATTAACGTGCAGATTGATTATTTGATTATATATTGAGTCCTTGCCTTTTAAGCGATCAGATTTTTAATGAGTTCTTTTGGACTAAGTGAGTGGGTTAGCCATAATTTTTGCTTGTAGTTGCTTTGTTTTTTCATCCCCTCAGTCACCATATCTCATTATAGCTAATTAATTAAGTTTTAATAACTTCTAAACTTAGAAAACCAACACTTGTGGTCTTGCTATTTTCTTCGTGGAAACCATTAGTGTTCGGATTTCATTATCAGGAATCGCTTAATTCGGCTCGGGGTTTAGTTATAATTAAAGCTCATTGTCTCTCCCTACAAATGCTTTTAGTAAAAATCAAACTGAGAGCTCCTACGTGTTCAGCCCGTATTGACAACTCAACTACAATCTATAAATACCCTTGCCAGTTTTTTAATAGAAGTCAAATCCAATAAAACTTTTTTCTTGTCAACAAACAAGATACACCAAAAAAAAAACTGCTAGTACACACTATATGAGTGACCAGTTAAGGCCAATTTCTCATTTTTGTTCCCTATTTTTATAATTTCTATTGCTGGTACTCATACAAAGATACCAATTTTCACCAGACTAGCAACGAGAACCCCTCCTGCAGCTAAGTGCACCAGCAGTTCTAGTCATTGAATCCACAAGTGTAGATGGTCTTGCACTCAAGCTAAAAGCCCTGCCATAGCTTGATGAAGCTCCGGCCCCTGATCCCCGGAAGAAGGCACCATTCAAAAATAAATCTCCCTCTGACCTCCAGTTCCAGTGCATCCACTCACTCTTCGGTGCATGCTCATGTTTAGTCACCTACAAGTTTTATATACTTTATGTATTTAGTGGTACTACTAGTGTTATATATTTAATACATACAGACCTATGTATAAACCAAATCAATGAAATTACTTTTATTCTAATTATGGTATTTATGACAAAAAAAAAAAGAAAAATTAACCATTATTTTTATTAGTTTGGTCTATGAATAGATCCATAAGCTCATGTATATATAGAGGAATAGATAAACTTTATGCTAATTAATATTGTAAAATTACAACTAACCCTAATTGATGAATTAATTAATAATAAAGTAAGATGAGTTCACAGTCAAGATTTTCTTAATGTGTGCACTTACCTCTTTCTTTGACCTGTCATTAGGTGCAAGAAATCTATTCCCTTGGCTATTTATTGTAGGTGAAGCACTCCCACCAATGGCATACATTTCCCAGTGAGTATAGTCATTGTTCACCACATGAAAATATCCATGTCTACACCTGAAATTTTGATGAAGAACCCTTTGAAAAGGCAATACAAATTAAGCCCTTCTCTGGACAAGAAATACAAAGTTTTATTACCTTGGCATTCTCTGGACAAGCCCTTCTCCGAAATGATTAAAGGCAATTGTAATTTGCATATTCTTGTCTTGAGTATAAGAGTCACTGTGGCCCAAAAGCATGACCTTGTCATGATGGGTCATGAAGTTGTTAGAGATAGTAATGGCTGTAGAACCATGGATGGCATCAATGAGACCATCTTGACAATTAGACAACGAACAGTGATCAACCCAAATATGCTTACTAGAAAAAATGGAAATCCCATCGCCGTCCGATTGAGTCCACCACCCGGAGTGGTGTGGAGAGTCTCTTATATTACCATTCCCTCCTCTCTTACAATCATGTATGTGCAGACCATGGATAATAATATTCGTAGCATAATGAATGGTAATGCAAGGTCCTCCTGCAATATGAACACTAGCCCCTCTACCATCGATAGTCTTGTAAGAGTTCATGACTAGTTCTTGTTTAAGCTGGATTACCATATCTCTTTGAAATATAATCCACAAAGGTTCATCTTGAATGACTGCATGCCTTAAAGTCCCTGGCTTGGGATTCACAGCATCATCGTCACTAGTATCAGTAACCACATAAATTCTACCGTTTCTTCCCCCTATAGCATTCTTGCCAAACCCAATAGGACAATCAGCTAACCTCTGCCGATTCCTTTCCCAGTTGGGGTCACAGCGCCAGCAGTCATCGATGGGGTTGCCTGTTCCACATGATGAGTAAGCAAGGCTTCTCCTTGATTCATTAATGCTCCTACACAAACAAAATGCCGCAAATAAGAGCTGTAAACCGAGCCAAGATAAATTCAGTGGTGTGTTAGCTTGAGCTCAACTCGATCGTTTACTGTTTATATAGTTTTAAAAAAGTACGTACCTGTGTACTTCTTGTACAACTAGCTCAGGATCTTGAACCGGAGAAGAGGAAACAAAAAGTGGAGCTAGTGTGGAGAAGAAGAAGAGGAGAAGGATTGGAAGAGCAGACATTCGCATTTTCCTTTCTTCTTCTCTTTGATAGGTCAGGTTTTGCAGTGAATGGGGGTATTAAAGGAGTGAAAAGCCGGGAGTAAAGGCGTGATTAATATAAGGAGGTGGGGTCGCAGCTAATGGATCGTAATTTCAGGTATTGTATTGGTTTGGTCTTCATTTTTTGTTGGTAGTTTTAAACCGTTGTCAGGCCAAAAAAGGATAGAGGAATCCTAATAACAAGTCAATCTTTATGACTAAAAGGTTTAACGTGTTCTCATGCATACTAATCTTTTAAGATCCCATTCATAAAACCAAGGCTGTTAACGATGGGCCCGACTTTACTGCAATAGACTGGGAAACAAAGGCCCAAAGCTATTCAACCCAAAACACTCATTAACGCATAATTTGTTGTTTCAGATGAAAACATTCTTTTTGTCCAATTTTTTATTTTCTCTTTTTGATAATATATTTTCTCTCGCTACGCACAGTCACTTCTTAAAGTTCAAAAATGGCGAATGAGTGCAAAAATTCCATTAGTCTGAAAGACAATTCCAAGTCGATATCTGCAACCACCTGGTTCAAAAATTCATAGCAAGGAGAGGCAAGAAACGCAGACAACAACATAATTCCAACAATTTCAGGTACGATCCAAAGAGTTACTCCTTAAATTTCGAGAATGATAATAACCTAGAAAATGACTTGTGGTCGGGTCGTGTAGTTCCGTTGTCAGGCTTCTGCCATCCTTCCCCATAAGTTGCAGAAGGTAGCAGTTTTAACGCCTTAACAATTAACATTATCACTGTCCGAGAAACAACTATGGACAATAAGGGCATTTCTGTAATTCATCCTCTCGTAATGAGGTCAATTTTTATTTTTAAATTTAAATACTTTTTTTAATTATGATAATACAAACCAAGCTTCAGCATTAAAACTAGCACCATGCAGCACATGACATGAGTATTTTTGGCTCTCACCCAATCATAATGTATATGCCGAACCCACCAGCACCACGGACACCCTTGACATTGTCCAATCAGTGAAAAATGGCCAATCCCCATTGATCGATTAGATGGGCCCACAAGTGTCTGCTTGATGACGTGTATTTTTTTTTTTCTCTAGATTTCTTGAACTTTAGTGGAGTAACATTCCAAGTTACAAAAAATAGAGCAAAACACAAGCAATCTTGCCCCGCACTAGGCTGTGGGTGTTTTAATAATTTCCAAATGTCTGTTTTTATTAATTTTTATAAAATTAATTTTTTTAAAAATTTCTTATTATGCACTAATAAAATTTAATTATAACTCATATTGAATTTCATTTAAAATAAAATATACTTCATAATTTTTAATTTGGGTTCAGAAATTGAAATATATACTTAGTTTATTAAAAAAATTGTCTTAGAAAAAATACTTATAATTGCATAAAGTTTTATTTTTTAAAGTGTTTGATGTAAATAAATTAAATCAATATTGTGATATAGTAAAAAATTAAAATTACTTTAAATAAAATTTTTTTACACTAATTTCTTCTATTTGGTTAATGAATAAAAATTTAAAAAATTAAAATTGGTTATTCTTTATGTTATCTATTTTAATGGAAAATACATAAAATAATTTAAGCAAAGTATATGTAATATTAACAATATTATGGAAAAATTGATCAAATCTTTAAAGAATAAAAATGGGAAAAAAATAAAATGAAGGAAAATAGTAAAAGTATTTGCAAAGTCACTCTTCAGATGATAATAATATGATATTATATAATATACTATTTTATTTAAGGAAAATGAGAAAAAAAAATTGTCCATGACTATTAGTAATGGTTCGGAGTAGAAGAATTCTCAAAATACTTCAATTTATATTCATAATGATAATATATTATAGTATTATATTGTCACAACCCGTTTCTATGGCCGAACCGGCATTAGGGTCTGGGAAAACTTAAGGCTACCAAGGTCCGTAGTAAGCCTAATCTCTGATTTTAATACTTTAATCATGTGAAAATATTCTACAAGTTAGCCCATTATATTTTTAATGATTCAAACTATTGCAAGACCTTATTTCATTCAACTCAACCGTTCCTATAAAATTTTACATACACTTAACATTATTATTACAATAATAAAATCTTATCATAACTGCGGATTTTCTACTACTGTACAATTATAAAGAATTCTAAATAATTCTATCTTATACATTTAAACATTCCTTTAAATAACCTCAAAAGGAAAGAAAACTAACACTCCAAATTTTTACTACTGATTCACAATTTCCTGAAACAACATAAAGGATAAGGGGGGAAAGGGGTGAGTATAAAACTCAATGAATAATAACATATAATACCAAACCCACACATTCACACAAATGATACTTAAGGCATTCTAAATGAACATTCTCCATTCACACAATGACAATCATATCATCCACAAACAACTGCAACCATATGTACATCAA
>CANUEX010053328.1:0-23726 GCA_948099535.1 Jatropha multifida
TGGTTATTCAATAAATTTTCGGGCGAACCAAAATAATTTTCGATTCCCATAATATTACGTGGCGTAATATTATTGGCTAATAATTTACAATTTAAATTTAAATGAGAATGTTTCGAAATAAAAATTTCAGGGTATTATAAAATTGAAACCACTATTATTTCTAAAATGACAATACAATTTTCTCACATGTTCTTCTATTAATTCATTGTTAAATTATTTTGTTTAAATTTTTATATAAAATAATATAATTTTTTAATATAATAATTTATTTAATTAATGTACTCTTCAAGATATATTCCATTATATGTATCGGTATAAATCACAAAGTAAAACAATGCAGGATTTACGCATACAGTTTGAAAAAAAAAATGCAATTGAAATAATAAGAAATGTTTTTAATTGAGGATAACACTGTTAATAAATAAAAAAAAAGATATTGAAACGCTAAACGTTAATAAGAATAAGGTTTCATAAAACGTTATGTTATCCACTGAAAATTGATTTATAAACTATTTCATCGAATGATACAATACATCAACACAGTGTTTTGACATAGTCAAAACTCTAACCACTCTTTAAAACACTCTTGCCAAACAGAGTCTAAAACAAACAATTCATCCCATGATTTTAGTGCAAATATGAGATATGACCACTAGTGAACAAAAAGTACATGAAAAATAATAATTTATTAAGAGTCAACCTGCTTAAATAGTTGTTTCAATAACAAAAATATTTATTTGCTCAAAATATTTTTTCGCCAATAGACAATATACCTCAAGTCCCTCCCCATATGATATATAACTATACAAAGGTTATTGTGCTAATATGACCGGCACATCATCTTTGGCACCATAATCTAAGTGCACTAATATGTTCAGCACATCATCTTTGGCACCACAACCTAAGTGGAGTGTATCATCTACAACGTTAGAAATCCCTTTAAACACTCATTACACGCCAATGATGACAACCCATCAAACTCATATTTCTTTGGTAACTCATCAAACTCATATTTCTTTCTCTGAAATAGGCGAGACAGCATCATTTTAATATACAATATCTGCTTTCAATACTTTTGTGACATCTTTCGACATACGTGATGGATCTACTTTTCATACTATTCCCTCATTTAATGATTTTTTTTAAAATGATGCTGATTTTCGATCAATAAACTCATTTGATATTTATTAGCCACCATAACCATATATAAATATAGTTTAAGCTACTTGTATAAGTGTCTATATAAATATTGAGCATAAAGAAGAATATTAAGACATTAGTAAAGATGCAGTATGTCGAAACCCACGTCATAATAGAAGGCGTCCAAGATGTGGTATAAGGGAACAAGTGGATAGACATTAATATAATTAATTTTTCATTTATTTATTATTAAGACATTTTTAATATAATACAAGTTCAACTCGAAACGTTTTATTGATTTTAGTAATTTTTAAGCGTGTGACAAAACTTGTGTTATTATTTAACTTGAAATAATTATAAATCAATACCACCAATCATATGTTTGCTTTGGTAAAAAAATATTTTTTATTGAAATCGCTAATTAACCAGATGAACTTTTAACAAAAATAATATTTTCTCATGTGTTTTTGTATTCACTAGTGATCACATCTCATATTTGCACTAAAACCATCATATGAATGATGCGTTTTAATGCATAGACAATTTAAAAATTTAAAATTTTTTATTTTGTATTGAAACTATCAAATGAATTGGTGGTTTCAATACAAAATAAAAATTATTATTTATTTATATAATTATTTTTTATTGACTGTTTGTCAGTACATATTACTTTTCCTATTACATTGAAATCATAAATTAATTTAGTGATTTTAGTGCAATACTCTCTTTATGACATGATAAATACTAGATTAATAAATAATTTTAAAATGATATTAGACTGAGAAATAATTTTTCAAAGAGCAATTTTTTTGTAAAGAAAAACCCTTTTTTTTTCTATAAGGTTAGATTAATATTGGATATCATTCTCAATAAAAGAATGAACCGAAAATATTGAAAAGGTATATAAGATAATTAAATAATTAATTATACTTTTAACAAGTAAAGTGGCTTAGAATTTAGGACAAATGACAAAAAAGGCAAGTATATCTTTATAAAATGGGTGAAGTATTTGCTCCTTATAATTTTTTTATTTACATTAAACACTCCAATAATTATTTTTTGTAACGATAAAAACTTAATTAATAGTAATTAAAAAGAGTGAGTGAGTAACATAAGAGGTCATGAATTATATGTTGGCATACTGATTGAGATGTTGGTCAAGATATTGACTTTTCGACAAAAATGGATAAATATAATATCCATAAATTACAATTAAACCACAGGTAGAAACAAAAAATCATTACAACCTTTTCCAATCACATGCAATAAACTTTAAAGTATAATAAAACCATTCATCACATCCTACAAAAAAAAAAAAAGAGTTTAAATTCAATTTTTTTTTCATTCATTAAAAAAAATTCAAACCAGTCAGTAGTTAGCCACCAAATCCTCAATCCTCGGTAAAATAAAATTTTATTTATTTATTTCAACTGGGTTTTTGATTTAAACGGTGTCGTTTTCTACATATAGCAGACGTCAGAGAAACCCTACTCCTGCTTGGTACTCCCTTTCATCTTTGGCCAAAACCCCTCTCCTCTCTATTATTCCTTCCTGGCAGCATCACGCATTTACAGAGGATTGCTTTTGCCTCCACAGGCAGTTCTAAAATGGGAAAAGAGCCTCTGGTGAGCTCCAAAGCGGAGCTGAAGCGCAAACAAAAACTCCAAAAGAAAGCGAAATCAGGGGGTTTCGAGTCTCTAAACCTTAGTCCCAATGTTTACAAAGCAATCAAGCGGAAGGGCTATCGTGTCCCTACTCCTATTCAACGCAAGACCATGCCTATTATCCTCTCTGGTTCAGACGTGGTCGCCATGGCTCGTACTGGTTCCGGAAAGACCGCTGCGTTTTTGATTCCGATGCTCGAAAAACTGAAGGAACATGTATCTCAGGGTGGCGTCAGGGCTCTTATTTTGTCGCCTACAAGAGATTTGGCTTTGCAGACCTTGAAATTCACTAAAGAGCTTGGCAGGTTCACTGGTTAGTTTTTTCTTTCTTTCTTTCTTTGAAAATTTTATCGTCATTGCTTTAATTGTGTGTAACTATAGATGGCTTCCGGGATGGACTTGTCCAGCCATCAAATTGAGAATAGTAAATTTATCACTACCAGTTTGGTCCTTTGGTGTGGTTTCATATACATATGTTTCCTTAGAGCGCTTTCTTCAGTGTTCCACAAACATTGAGTTTTTTTTATTATGTTTCTTTATTGCAGATCTTCGCACTAGTTTATTGGTTGGTGGTGATAGCATGGAAAGTCAATTCGAAGAATTAGCGCAGAGTCCGGATATTATAATTGCAACTCCTGGTAGGCTTATGCATCATTTGTCTGAGGTTGACGACATGTCATTGCGGACGGTGGAATATGTAGTTTTTGATGAAGCTGACAGTTTATTTGGTATGGGTTTTGCTGAGCAATTGCATCAAATCCTAACCCAGTTGAGTGAGAACCGCCAGACATTGCTTTTCAGTGCAACTTTGCCAAGTGCCCTTGCGGAGTTTGCCAAGGCTGGTCTACGCGATCCTGAGCTTGTTCGGCTTGATGTGGATACAAAAATTAGCCCTGATTTGAAGCTGATGTTTTTCACCCTACGACAGGAGGAAAAATACGCAGCCTTACTGTATTTAATAAGGGAGCATATCAGTTCTGACCAGCAGAGTTTGATATTTGTTTCCACAAAGCATCATGTGGAGTTCCTTAATACTTTGTTTCGAGAAGAGGGTATTGAGCCTTCTGTTTGCTATGGAGATATGGATCAAGATGCTCGCAAGATCCATGTATCAAGGTTTAGGGCACGGAAAACTATGTTGTTAATCGTCACAGATGTAGCTGCTAGGGGTATTGACATTCCATTGCTTGATAATGTTATTAATTGGGACTTCCCCCCAAAGCCAAAAATTTTTGTCCACCGGGTAGGGCGAGCTGCAAGGGCAGGTCGGACTGGTACAGCATTTTCTTTTGTGACATCTGAAGATATGCCTTACCTTTTAGATCTTCATCTATTTCTTTCAAAACCAATAAAGGCTGCACCTGCTGAGGAAGAGGTTTTGCAGGACATGGATGGAGTGATGAAGAAAATTGATCAAGCTATTGCAAATGGGGAAACTGTTTATGGACGATTCCCTCAGACGGTTCTTGATCTTGTTTCGGATAGAGTTCGAGAAATCATTGATTCATCAGCAGAATTGACTTCTTTGCAGAAAACCTGTACAAATGCCTTCCGCTTGTACACAAAGACAAAACCCCTACCTGCAAAGGAGTCCATTAAAAGAGTGAAGGACTTGCCACGTGAAGGCATACATCCAATATTCAAAAATGTTCTGGGAGGTGGTGAATTAATGGCATTAGCATTTTCTGAGCGCTTAAAAGCATTCAGGTGAGTCTAAGAAGGTTTCCTTTTCTTTTTTTTTTTTTTTTTCGGATAATGAAGGAAGAATGCTTTAACTTTGACCGCACTATGCCTTGATTTTCTTAGACCTAAGCAGACAATCCTGGAAGCTGAAGGTGAAGCTGCCAAATCGAAGAATGTACAGGTATATCCCATTTTTTAACTCTCATAACATTTGCTTATTTGTGAATAGCTCTTGATCTGAATTTGAAACCATATTCTTTCTAATGCTAATCAGGAAAAGTTGGAATCATTATTTCCTCATCATTGTTATCTAAGCTTTTGTCCCTGTTGTTTAAGTCCTCATTATTTTTTAAGTCAATATTCATTATTGTTTTTTCCATTTTGTTTTCATCATAGAAGCTGCAACTTTATTTGGCCTTTTGAAGCATCTAAACCATAGTGGAGAATTTTGTATTCTTTTGTTAGTTTGTTGCTTACTTTAACTTGTAATCATTAACAATGATACAAATAATTATGAACATATTGTGTATATTTGTCGGTATTTAAAAAATCATGCTCCTGTTTGTTGAGTTTTAAGTTGAGGTATGACTTGATTGTAGGGTCCTTCTAGTCAATGGGTTGATGTGATGAAGAGAAAAAGAGCTATTCATGAAGAGATCATTAATTTAGTACATCAGCAGCGCTCTAGCAAGCAGGTGGAAAAGGTAACTCTTGTTGCTTGCTACTTCAATTGCTGTCGTATTTCTTAGTAAATAGTGCCTAATCTAAATTCATGCTATATTTCTTGATGGAGGATTTCAATTCCAAGAAATAATGAATTCTATGTCATATGACATTTGCTTGCTGTATCTTTCTGTTGTCATACACCTGAAGAAAACAGCCTCAAGAAAATTGTGTAGGGATGCCATTCATTTTTTAGATTTTGCATAAACTTAATATTTTTTGTTTGTTGTTTTTTTTCCTTTTTTTCTGAAGTTCTGAGCATAATAGATTGATAAGGAAAAAACATCTTTCATTTCAGATTGTTGTTTTTGTTGAAGTTACATGACCGTAATAAATTGACAACTTGATCTGTCATTCCCATTCAATTTTTCTCGACCAAGTTTTCCGGGGTTCAAATCTTTACAATCCAACCCTTCTCTTGGAATCAAAATTTCAAAGTCTATAACTTTTGTGTAGTTACTAGCCCCATCATTAATACCTATTCTTGATTTTGGGAACAGTTGACATATATTACTTGCTTATTTATCTATAATTTGGTACTAATTGAACATTGTGGTACTTGCAGGAAGCTAAATCTGAAATTATTCCTTCATATGGAAAGCAGAAAAAGGGTTTATTTCTGCCCTATATATACTGTTTTCTTTCTCATTTCTTTGGTTTTATTTTGTCACAACATAAAATATCTTCCAGTAAACATGGCATTTTTTTTTCCTGATACAAAAAGTTGATGATTTACTTTTTATGTTAGAAGCTTGCGGTTCTAAAAGGAAGGCAAAGAGTTTCAAAGATGAGGAATACTATATCAGTTCAGTACCCACAAACCATGTATGTTTTGGTACTTGTTATGCCCTTTACTGTTACTTAATCTATTAATTCCTGCTAATTTAGTAGTCTCTGTCTTGATTATAATCTGTCAAATGTATATTTACATTCAGTGTTTTTTGTTCCATTCTGTGCTGTAATTCGCTATTGACATTCTAAGTAGAAGATAGTAGACAGGTGGTTCGACATTCATCCTTTTTTTTATGACAACTTTTATTTTTAAATTTTACCAAACATTCCTCTCTTGTGCACTTCCCAGTTCCAATTTAAATGGCATTACCCCAATTGGTTCCTTAGTTAAGGAATATATTTTACTTAAAAGGAAAAAAATGATACTGTATATAATGGAAATGTTGGCCAACTAACTTGATTTGCATTTGGGTACTACTCGCAGCACACAGAGGCAGGCCTTTCAGTGAGAGCTAATGAAGGCTTTGGATCAAATAGGTAAACTTTAACGCATTGTTGATACTCTTCTATGCAAGAATTGATAGGCATGGTCTTTGTTTGGTGAACTTCTTATACCTTTTTTTATTAATGGATGGAACTTACCTATAATTGATGGAACTTATCTATTAGGTTGGAATCAGCTGTCTTAGATCTGGTTGCAGATGATAGTTCCGGCATGCAGAAACAGAAGACAGTATATCATTGGGACAAAGTACTTGAAAGCTGAAAACTTTTTGATGATTATATTAGTATATTAACTAATTGTTCTGTTCAATTTTCATTTCAATTCATGATTCTGTATGGTGGCAGAGGAGTAAAAAGTACATCAAATTGAACAATGGTGAACGTGTTACAGCTAGTGGAAAGGTACTCTTTTGACCTCTTCCTATTTTGGCCTTTGTACAGAAGTCTGTAATCACATTGCGGTGTATGGCATCCTGAAAAAAAAAATATATATATTGAAGTTTGTGTATCAAATATGTAGTTCTAAAAGTGGAACTTATTCCTTTTTCTTTTTTTTCTTTTTGAAGTTTGTTTTACCTTTTAGATCTGCAGTCAGGCAAATATATATCCTTGATTCCTACTTCATTATATTCTCTTACTAGAAGCTGAATCTAAAAACTTTTGTATTTGCCAAGTTCATTGCAATGATACTCGTTATTTTATGGATGGTCTGTCTTAAATGTATGTAGTAGTTAAGCAGCTAATGGCTTTGAATTCTTGTCAACTGTTGCATCATGTCAGCTTGGTGTAATTGAACTGAATTGTATTTTATCCACCATTGTTGTGAATCTGTGCTCAAACATACCATTTTCCTGGAAAAGACAAGTTCTGCACGTTGTTGTGCATATCATGTCGCCAGCAGTGGACAAAAAATTGTTAGTTTTTTTCTTCAGAGAAAATCAATATCTTTGAATGTGTTTAGATTGTATCAAACAGACTTATTCTGATGATCTAATGTGAGGCATGCTAAGCTTTATTCTCTACTGGCTTCATATTGTGCGACCTTGATGCATCATCATTGTAATTATTATCTGTATAATATGATGTTTAGCACTTTGCTCTATTTTTTGTGTGGGTGTAGATAAAGACAGAAAGTGGTACAAAAGTAAAGTCTAAGAGTACAGGGATGTACAAGAAATGGAAAGAGCGGTCACACAGAAAAGTCTCTCTTAAAGGAATTGGCAATGGAGAGAATGATGAGCAAACCTCACACTTCTCAGGTATTTCTCTGAATTTAGATTATTCAATTTGGTGTTCTATCCTAACCTTTTCGTAGAAGTTTTTAAATTTTATTGTTTGATATTTTACAGCATTCACACTGTTTAACTGTGGTGGAAGTTCCCTTGTGTATCACTTTTAGAAGATTGCTAAAACGTTTGTCCTGTTTGCATTAGGAATATCTTAACAGCTACTTGCCTATAGTGGTCGTTGATTTTGCCTGTGGCAAATCCACAGTTTAACCCCTAAATACATTTTATTTGCAGGAGATCGCCAATTTCAAGGACACAATAGAAAGTTTAATGCAGGCAGGAAGCATCACTCGGTGCCTAATGCTAATGTGCGTTCAGAAATTAAAGACCTTGAACAGGTTCGAAAGGAAAGGCAAAAGAAGGCCAACAAAATCTCTCATATGAAGAACAAAGCTGGAGGAAGTAAAAATTTTGGTAAAAATAAGAAGAGAGGAAAGCCAAGGAAGTAAGCAGAAGTAGTTGCCAATTTTAGTTGCTTATTGAATTGATGGGGATTCCTTGTAAAAATTTCGTTGCCGATGCCGAAGGAGGAAAGGCGAAAAACATTGCCATCTTGAGTTGCTTTATTATCTGATGAGAGGATTTGAGAAGAAAATCCATAGAAGGGAGTTCGAATTGTTGACCTCGCCTTGTCATCATAATTTTCGCCAAGTCATTCTCAGACATGATGGGCCATTTATCTTTTCTTACAGATCGGATGGTATATTTAAGTAGTTGGCAGGTTATGTCTGTACGTCTTGCAACACAGAACACATACCAAATTTTGTTGCCAAAAATGATCATAGTGATCATCTAATATTGCTGTTTTTTCCCTCTAAAACAATGGATTTCATTTTATTTGAAAGACAAGCATCTTCGTCATGTCCTTAAATATGAATTATTCAGATGGGCATCATCCAATTATGTAATTTATTATTTTTTTTTTTACTTTCATGTTTAATAGAATATATGGACATTCATTCGAATGGTATGGAATCGGTTCTTTCAATACTTGGAAGGCCTAAATTTTGAAATTTCGATAAGAATTAAAACAAGAGTGCGCCAGATTTTGAAGAGATGAAATCGCCGGACCGTACAATCTAATTGTACGGACGGATATTATTGATGGAATATACTGTTTTTAGAAATAGAGAAATTTATTCCAAATCGAAATAATTAGAAAAAATTTGTAGACATTTGAGCCAATAAGAGAGTGCCAAGTGGTGAAAAAAAACCAATAGGAGCATCGCACGTATCAGCAAAAGCGGGAAGTGTACTAGAAGACTATACTGCGAGTTACTAACTGTTTTTAGGTCTTATAATAACAACGTTAACTTCCTTTGTTTCTTCCTCTTCGCCGCACACCCAACGTCCACACTACCATCTAACTGACTGGTACCTCTCTTTACTCTCCTTCTCTGTTTATCATAAGTGTATGCATATAGACAGCTTTTTCGTCGATTTTGAGCTTATCTCTTCTTTTATAGCTTATCTCTTTGCTTATTTCTTCTCTTGTTCAGGTCTTTCTTTCCTTTTCATTTATTCTTTTTTTTTTTTTTAGCTTTAATGCGTATGTGATTGTTAAAACTGCATGCGAATTTTTCTGAACTTTCTTGATCACTTCTTCTCATATCTTCTTTAAGAATTGTGTTTGTATGTCTTAAACGTAAAAACTTCAGCTTAGCTTTCTTTTCATTTTAAGAATTGGAGGGATTTTTTCGAGTTTTTTTTTTCTTATCCTTGTGTGTGTAATTCAAAATTTTGATTTTATGGTTTCCGAGTTGTTTCTGTATGCTCTTTAGTAATTCTGGGTAATGGTTGGAATTCTGTTGTGTTATCAAATTTGTGATTATTTTTGATAAATTTGTTGCAGTTGCATGTTTGTGGATTTTCTGAGAAGCAGAGCTTCTTGAAATTTAGAGATTCTGAAACTGGAGCTTGAAGCTCAACAAAGTCATATATAGTTCAAGCATAGTTTGTTATTTATATCCTATGCTTCTTGAATCATTTATTTTGAACAACTTTCAACACCTTTTTTCATAGCTTGAAAATAATGTCTAATCACGTCATTACCGATACACTATCAAATGCATATTTCTCATTGTATGTTACTAAACAATCTATTAACCATTTAACACTAGTTTTAACTGATGACATCCCTTTCAATCCTTTAAAACATAATTATATTAAAAAAATTTTGGTAACAAGGACCCACCTTTTGCCTCTGTTCTTACGTGCAAACCCAACATACATTGTATTTATTTATTTTTTGGACATTCTATGTATAGATCAAAAGGAGCCGTTTATTATGGTGTTCATTTCGTTCTTTACCTGTTTCAACCTCATATTCCGAAACAAATTTGTTAAATTTGGCACTTCTTCCATGTCAATGGTACATATCTAGTTGTCTCTTTAGTTCTGTGTTTAATATGGACGAAAAATTCTTCTAAAGAAGCATCCTTGCTACTTGTATAACTACTGTGTTATACAACCTTTAGAATAACCATACTTATGTTTTAGGTGTTGTCAGAATTTTTCTAACATCAACTCTATTAGTGTTAGAAACTTTCAAATTACTGAAGCGTGCACTTAAATGACATTAATAGCCCATTCTTCGGGAGTGCTGCATAGTACTTTTAAAACATTAGCTTTGTGATGTGATCACTGTAGTCAAGCTATCCTGGTAAATAGCGATTTTAGTGAATGTCTCAAAGTTCTAAAAAACAACTACCTCAGAACCTATTATATTATCAAATACAACATGGGGGAGCTCTAGGTGAAATTCAGTAGTTTCAAATTTGAAGTGAACGAACTTGTTTATTCAAATAAAGATCTGTTTGCTATTGGTTTCTCCTCAAATTTTAAAATAGCACCCTCTTTTACTTCTCTATTATGAGTTTCTTTTTCAAAGCTTTGAGATAATTCTCTAATTATACAATTATGTTTTGCTTCTTGAGAAGTAAATTATAGCTGATACATTGATTCACTTACGTAGGCTTGTTTGATCTCTTCTCAGGTTAATTATAAAGGATCTTACCTTTTTGGCTTTGCAAGTTGAAGCATTTGATGGATATTGATCAATTGGTTTTGGTTCAGTCTCTGCGATGGCTCCTGCACAGCCATTAATGGATATTGATCCAGACTATAAACAACATCCTTCTATAAAAGTTGAAGTTGATATAGATAACGGAAATATCTTGGCAAAATTAGAAGGGACGGTTTCAAGATGCATAGGTAGCTGCAGGGAAACAGTTAGTGAGAAAGGCACTCTATTAGATGAACAAACTGAGCCAATGGAACCTGAGGATATAGCAGTTGACATAGTTACATGTAAAAATGTTAATGAGACCAGATCAACAGAAGCTGAAGATCCAGATGCCACGGAATATTCAAGCTCATTTGCCGACACTTTTTCTGATAATGAGAAATGCTCTGGACTAAGTGAAACTGAAGTAGAATCACAATTTTTTTATGACAGTGATTTGGTATCACCATATGATGCATTCAGTAGCATCTTTCAAACAAGGTGTGCTTTTGTTTCACACTTTATATGCATATGCCTGTGACAGAGTAGGGTTTGATTGTTTCCTAGTTCTTTTATAACCATTTTATAAGCATATATGTCGAATGAATGCCAAAATTAATATATGAGCTGCATAGTTAACATTTTTTTAAGCTGCACTAAATTATCAGGTAAGGCCAGCTCGTTTAAATTAAAAAGCGGATTTATTTAATTGCCAAGAAAGTAACAATTTTCTTGTAGAAGATGACACAAGTAGTCAATCAGGATCAAAATGACTTAAAACATTTGTGGAATTGTTGTCTTGGTAAAGGTAATGGACAACAATTCAATTCTTTTCATCACATTGACTGATAGCAACACGCAGATCTAGCCTGAGAGTTGCTTGTGGCTCTTTTTGCATCACTACAGGCAATTAGTTGCATAATGGTGCCAGGTTGAGGGCTTCATTTCTTTTGTCAATAGGAACGGTGCTTGTTCTCAATTTCTGTTGGATGCATAAGTTATTCTTATAGTTTTTTATTCAGTGTTGCTTGAATTTTATGGTGGTTAGGATAGGAGGATCCTTATACTCTTTGTTGTAATTTCATTTCTTACTTTCCTGATTAAAAATTTCTCTATCTTATTTAAATTTCTTCCATTGCATTTACTTAAAAAATGTTGCCTTTATCATTCTAAAATTTAGACACATTTTAATTAATATGATCATTTTTAATTATTATGCCGTGGCCTCAGATTTTTTATCTTAGCTGCCTTTTATGTGTGCCTTGGTGTTGCTTAGAGAAGTTTTTTGGCTTGCTATTGTAGGGAAAACCCATTTCTAATTTCTAAATCAGGAACTGGTGTTCCAAGTTAGATATTAGTGTACAATGTGTAATTATGCATATGCGTTCTTCATTTCTTGATGGTGGGACAGTAACTGTGGGATGAGGATGTCAATGGAAAACATGTTTAATGGAAAAGGAAGTATAACTGTAAGTGCTCTTATTCATATGTTTTAGTTTTTCTTAAAAATCAACATTAATGCATAAAGAAACTAATAGAAGATAAAGCCATTCATTTTGTGCAGGCCTATGCTACAAGATTTATTATTGGCCTTCATATGAATATTGTGGTCTTACATTCCGTAAATCATCAATTTATTTAATCCAGCACTATATTAATCAATTAATGAAGATATACCCTTGACTGATCAGTACTGCCACACACAAGTGTCATTATTCTGAAGTGAAGGGTTTCTCTCATCTAGATGCAATAATCTATATACCCTGGCATTATTTGCATGGTTTTCGCACATTGTTACATATCTGAAGTTTGGAGTGTCCTCTTAACGCTTTGTTCCTTTCATAGCTTTGCAATTCAAATTGCAGCCTTGTTTACCCAAAGTAACAATTCATTCAACTTATATTGCCTCCAACTAGGAAGAAAAAGTTAACCAATCACTGGAGGAGCTTCATACGTCCTCTGATGTGGCGTTGCAAATGGGCAGAATTGAAAATTAAGGAAATTGAGTCTCAAGCTTTAAAATATGCCAGAGAACTTTTGTCATGTGAACAAAGAAAACATTCGCGAATCTATCAACCTACATTTGAAGGTTTTTGTTCGAAGGCATTGCCATTTTCAAATCAATGTTATAAAAGAAGGGCTATAAAGAGAAGGAAACGAAAGAGAATTGAGGAGACGACTGAGACAGCATCATATATGTTACATCATAACCTTTTCTCTTATTTGGGTATATGCTTCTGCTGTACATTGCATATTGTGGTTTAGGTTCTTTCTTCTAAGTGTTTTCAATTTCATTTCATGACTTATTGCAGAAAACAAGAGATCTAATCCGGATGCAAGTTCTATGATTGATGGTCTTGACAATGCAGGTAACACTTTTCTGTAATATTTTTATTTGGTTTCTGCTTCATGGCATTGCCAAATTACTCTGCCCGAGTAGAAGTTAAAACTACTTATTGCTTAGAATTGCAATACTCTTGATCTTAGTATTTTCGTCTTGTAAATCTAAAAATTTCCTTGGATGTGCAGCATTGACAACCCTTACCAGTTCAGCATGTGCATGTTTTAACTTAACTAAGTTTTCAGTGATTAGTCTATGACTGCTGTTCATTTGGTATTGTCTTGGATCAGCAATCACAGAACAATGTGCTGATGTCAATGACAAGTTTGGCATTGATAACGACCGGTTGTCTTTTGAGCTCGAAGATGGTGATCATTCCTTAGAGCGAGTCCTTTGGAAAATCGAAATAGCACAATCTCGGATTCACAAGCTGAAAAATCAACTTGACATGGTGATACCGAAAAATGCTGCTAAATTTTCTTCCTCTGAGACTTTAAGCCTTCTTGTGCCGTGTGATGCACAGACTAGTTCGGCTCCTAGTCCTACATTCTCTGCTGGCAATGGAGAAACACTATCAATAGGAGCTATGCATAATGCAGCTCAACATATCTCAGGATATGATATTGGAGATTTGATGTTACCTGATAGTGCGATATCAAGTTACGGAGAGGTGATTCACGTACCTGATATAATTGAAAGCACAGTCGGAATGTTGTCTGCTGCTGATGTTACCTTCCATCAGCCACAAATTGGAGACTCGTGTGAAGATGTAAGAACATTATATATATATATATATATATATATGACTGCAGAAAAAGTGTTTGCCTGTGATTTACTTTTTGTAAATTGATCATGGGAAAAATTGTTCATTCAATGGCCTGGCTTCTTTGTTTTAACAAACCATAAACCACGAAACCAGCATGCACATTCATATGTTTTTCTAAAACTGATGCTTCTTTCATAGTTTCACTGATAAATTTTTTTTTCTTTTAGAGTGAGGTCAGCTTTCATTTACTCAAGTAGAAGGAAAATATTTCCTTCTTCATTTAGCTTATGTATCCTGATTGCTGTTTATTTATTTATTTTTATTTTTATGCAATTCAGGGCAAGATACCTGTATGATATGACCTATATATGTAATTGCATAAAACATCATGATTTTTTAAAATTTCATCAACTTATTCGATGATCTCACAGTCTGCTGGCATTGTGCGTGCGTGTGTGTGTTTGCACGCGTGTATATTCTTAGAGTTCCCATTAATTCTTTCCATTTATACCTGAACAGAATTTGCCTTCTTTGTCTAGCTTATATAGTTCCTTTCAATATTTTCTTCTGTGATGTTCAGATCCAAAAATTCATACATTTTTTCATATAGAGTCTCATATGATTCTTAAACCTGCTAAGATTCTCTTTAAAAACATTTTTCTTCTATTATCAGATAGTTTATTTTTAAATCTGTAAGCTGTTGGATAGGTGGATCATAGAAACAGTCTACTTGCAATGCAGAGAGTTAAGGTTGCATATATCTAATCCTCTCTGAAGCCTTCGAAGCAGGAAACTTTATGTAATGCAACTAAGTTGACTGGACAGAAATGTGTCTTCTGATTTTGAGAAGGCGCTACTTTTTTTGAGATATAGACAACAATAATAAGTCCTTGCTCTCTATATATTGCAAAATCCTTTAGTCAATTCGTACTTATTTCTTGGATTTGCAGATTCTGGATAATTTGCTGATACACAATGAAACAGTTGAGGGGGAGACGCACACTTTCATAGGGACAAGCAATCAACTCCTAGAGAAGCATCACGAACCAGAGAAAGGAGAAGAAGGAGAAAGTACTAATCCTTGTCCCCTTCCTACCTCAGAACTTGATCCAACGGTAACAACCACTGTGCCACACGAGCAATCAACTCTAAAATCATGTTTAGCCTCAGACATCCAATTTCCAAGAAATAAAAGGAAGCGAGGGGAGAGGAAAGCCAGTTCTGGTGGTTGGAACAAGAAATGTTCTGGCGAGCCTGATAGCCAGTGATTTGTCTAAATTTTTTTGTCAAACAGGCTCGGTAATTTTCAAATGCTAGGCTTTTCTTATAGAGCTGCTGGAAGTGGTGCTGACCTTGTCAGCATAGCAAGGTCGCCATATTCATCTTTCAAAATGTTAGCACCAGCTGTTAGCAGCAGTTATGGTCGAGAACGCCATTTCCACGTGAAAGAGCAGTGTTGAAGCCTAACCAGTCTGATTACCAGTCCTTTGTGCATTAGTTCTGAAGTTCTTATCTTTAGGTTTAGTTAGGAATTAGAAGTGTAGCTCTAACAGACGGACAGGTGAAGCCAAGTTTGCAAGTCAAGAATGTGTTTCCATTGTCAATGTTACCAGATTTTTCCCCCTTTTGTTTTTGTTTTTTTTTTTTCTGCCATAACGATCTGGCCAAGGACCAACCTGAAAGCAGCCTGCAGACCCCCACAATTTGGAAGTGGACTAGAACGTCCATGGGGCCACAGTTCAGTCACAGTTCCACTTCAGACCAGAACCACCAGTCTTCTCTTCCGGTTTCTGACTGACTGACAAAATTCAAATATTCTCTTTCTTGTTATGATTATTTTTTGTTTTATACAACTTGTATGCTTGAACCGAAACCGATCGGAAACTTTGAGCTTCAGTTGTTCATGGGAACTGTTTGAAGTGTCAATTGGAAACTTTGACCGACACTTGCACGAGAAATGATTGGTTAGTTGCAGTGAACCTTAGCTTCTCAATAGATACTGCAAAGTGAAATTGGAAAAAAATGTCGGAACCAAGAGATGACAAGCTGCATTGCCTGATTATTGTTGAATTGAAATACAGTTTTGATAAATTTTCTAATGAAATTTGAAGCCTATTAATTAATTAATTTAGCAATGAAAATAATTTGGTGACATTTTTTTTTTTTCAGAAATTGACCAAGCTAAGCTGGTGCAGGCAATCAGAAGGCTCAGGTGGTATTGAACATTTGATCGATGTCAGGAGTTGCACGCGTCGATCCCACAACGCAACTGCGTCTTTCTTTTCACGTGATCACTCGAGTGGAAGGAGAGAAATATATATATTTTTTTAAATACATATATAATTTTAATATAGATTATGCATATAATTATATTATTATTATTATTTCTGAACATGTTGCTTCCTGGTGGGTATTTCATATTTAATTCAGCTCATTTTTTCATTTTTCAAACCAATTTTTTATAATAAAATTTTAAAAAAAATTATTAAAAGAGGTAATTATCTTTATACTTTTGTCACATACACTGATAAGGATATAGTTTTTAGAATTACACAATTTAGTTTTGAATTATAATTTTATTATACTATAAAATGCAACGGTTAATTTTTTCATTAAATATTTGTGAAATATAAAAAATAACATTATAAATAGTAAAATTTGAATTTCCGATATGTTATAATTGTAGGATTGGTAAATAACCATTAAATTATTTGCCTAAAGTTTTTCTATATAGATCTTAAAATCTTGATTTCTTAAAGCTTTTCGGTGAATTAATAATGATAATAATAATAATCTTTTCCACTGTAAAAGTAAAATTATAATACCATAAAGGCAGAAGAAAATTAACAGATTAATCAAAAATAAAAAGTCTTCTCTTTTAAATAGTGGGTCAAATTTGTGAAATAAAGCTAATAACTACACATATTTTCACACTAAGACCTTAATTTCAGCAAAACTGTAAAGTCAGATATATGTAAATCTGTTTCTTATTTCCAATCCAAGACTGACAAAATAATGTTTATGGTCTACAATGTACAAAAGATGACTTGGGAACCCTAATGCTTTTGACCTGAAAAAGTTTTTGTCAAACAAACTCATTCCATTATATTCCTTCTTTATAATTATACTTCTTCGTGAATGCATTTTCTAAAGTTGGATTTAAATTCTAATCATAGATTAATTTAAAACATTAAACTGTTTTTATGATTCTAAAGATTTCATATTCTTTGCAAACATATCGTATGCTTGAGATATAAATTATTTTTTATGTATTGCGGATGAAGGGCTTCTTTCCTTTTTTCAAATTCCAAATCTCCACGCACTTCACTGCTCCAGGGGAAATTTCCTCCGACCCATTGCTATAAGTCTTCCTATGTGAACTGGGTTTGAACTCCAAAATCTTTTGGACAAGTTTATTGAAAATTAACAAACCGATCAAAAAAGGGTTAGCCCTTGATCCAATTGGAAGGACATTTGGTTGATCCTAGATAATTTAATAATGAAACGGCATGCAATCTGATTGCATAACATATATTATCATAACACTTTTTTGACAAATTGGAAAAAAGGAAAAAATGAAAAAAGAAGGTTAATATAATTGTACTAATGGAAATATCTAATCCAACACCTCCAATCATAATGTCTCTTTTCTATTCTTTTTGTAGCAGCTTTTTGTGTTCTTGAAATAACACATCAGCCACAAATGAATGATGATGCCATCCATTAGCAAATTATTTATAAACAGTCTGGATCTTAAGCATGCCCACTCCTCAATTTATCTCTTTTTTATTTTCTGTAAGCCAAGAGGTGTAATTCTCTAACATTACAGTGTGTAAAAATTTATTATCCTCTCAGTAAGTTACGTTTTAAATACCGAATTTACATTTTCACCGGGAATTGAGGTCGTCTGTTTTCTCAATCTACACATTAGAAATTTATCTCTTGTTAATTACACTAAAATACTGGATTAACTAAACTAATTATGAAAACTAATTAAGAAAAAGAACAGAAGGTCACTAATCAATAGTACCGAGGGATCCATAACAATCAACATCTTAATATTTGTGCATCTTTGGGAGGTGAAAACTAAGTAAAAGAGGAATTCGCTTTAAACCCATATGATTGTTTCAACACAGAGGCAGGTGAGGCATGTCGAGAACAAATTAATGGCCCTCTCCCTCCCTTAAGCCTTAACTCGTCTCTCTCACTTGCTGACAATCATACACAATAAGTGTCCATATACTTTCTATGCCCTAGAAAAGTAATCAATTAAAGTGATCAAGAAAGAGGGTACTCTAGTAAATTCCATCAAAAGCAACAAAACAATTTTTACTTTACCTTTGAATTTTGAAAAAACTTCTCTCTCTCTCAGACATACACTAAATCCATAGGAATCATCCCTGCCAAAGCAAAAGAGAAGGTCTAATAAAGAATAGGGAAAATTTAAAGAAAAGAAGCACATTGCCAACCCATCTTTCAGTCACAAAATTGGAGGCCAAAGAAAGACTTCTTCTTCTTCTCTCTCTCTCTCTCTCCACCCAAATGAAAAAACTTCCTTCTTCACTCTCTTCTACACTCGAACTTCGACCGGCTTTGCTCATGCAAGATCCAAAAACCTCTAACACAAGGTATCATATCTCTCTCTTCCTCTCTCTCCCTAATTCTTGATTCTTGCAAGCATTAGTGATTACTGTTTCTTGAATATGCTAGAGAAAGAAAATGTGGGTATATAATTAAGTTTGAGAGTCAATTAGTTTCTGTTTGTTGAATTTTTAATTTCATTTAATTAAGCTAAAGGAAATTACTGCTTATATAAATATACAGGTTCATATGATTTATCTATACCACCATTGATCTCTCTCCACATGACAATTTCAAGACAAAATGCCTCTTATACAATTGACAAAAGGTATTTTTTTTTCTTTATTTTTTTTCAAAAAATTTCTATATTAATTGAAATTACATAGCCTTATATACATAATTTTTTTTAATTATTAGAAAAACTAAAAACATCATGACCTAAACTTATATATTATTGAAATGGGCATCCCATCCCCTCTTTCAGAAAATTTTAACTTAAATTAAAAAGTTGGTGACATAAACATAAAAGGAAATGGATCGCCACTTGGACCATTGCCTTAAAAGGGCGTTAGGTTTTGTAGTGTACCTTCCTTTTTAACCCATTATTATTAACTCAATTCTATCCTTATACTTGTATTATTATTTATTTAAAATTGAAAATTTTCCAATGGGCTTAGTAATTCTTCATGGATCACACCACTTTTAACCTATTTCACAGCACTTTTTTTTTGTTCTATTTTCAGCAATATGATACTTGTTTAATTTAATTTCATTATCCACTTGTTTCACATAGTAAATTTTAAATTTTTATTGGTAGAATGTATAGAATTAGGCAATAGACTTGAGAGGAGAAAAGAAATTTGCATTTACTTTTTAAATATAAAATAAAATTCAAAAACTAATAAATTTTTTAGTTACGAAGTCATTTAGAAATTTCAGTTATGTGTTTAGCAGTGAAGATTGAACTTAAAAGCTCTTTCTACATATTCAATCTGTATTACCAGTTGAGACACAAGCGCTCTAAATTAAGCAGTAAGCGCTATTGTTAGCAAGTGTTTGACCCAATCCACGAGTTCATTACCTATAAAAGTTACTGGTTCCACTGAGTTTTCCATTCTTTATTAATCTAAATTAATAACTAATTAAGTTGAAATTATAGGGTTCCCCTTGGAATTGGGGGTATTGGAACTATGAACCTCACAATTTGGATGAGATAGAAAATTTTAATATTGAAAAATAATTCAAATCATATTAATTAGTAATAATTTATAAAGATGGAATTCCATTTTCTTCTAATTATGAGCATTTATATTTATATATATAATGAATATTGAGAATATGCATAATGTGCATCTCTTGCGCTCTAGGAAGCCTTGGTATCAAAGAGCAATAGAGATGGCTACTCAATGGAAGACAGTTTCTAAATCCACAGAAATTCCTCCAACAAATAATGTCACATTATGGAAAAGTGTTTCTAATCCAACAGAAATTCGCGCCGCAAATGCAACATTGTGGAGGACGATTTCAAAATCGACAGAAATTCCGCCGACGACAAACCCGAATAGAGGGAAGTTGAGAAAATGTACCTCTCTTAGGGTCGCCACTTCGTTTACACGAGTCTGTCTTTGCGCGCCAATCTCTTCCTACAATGAGGTGTTTCGAGCTGATGTTCCGCCTAGAAGAAGCAATAGTTACCCTAGATCGAGACCATTTCCTGCCTCCCAGGAAAGAATACCTAGCGCGAGACCTAGTGCAGAAGGAAGAAGAGTTTTTCGGGGGAAATCGTTGACGGATGATGTTTTGATGAGGAGATTTGTTGTGGAGGAAGAAGCAATGATGCAAATTAGGAGGAGAAATCAAATGGAAGTTATTAGAAAGAGAAGTTTGATGAGAAGAAAAAAGCTTGGACCAAGCCCTCTTAGCAGAATGGTAATGGCTAAGGAGGAAGAATATTGATAAAAAAGTTTGAATGTTTATTTTTGTTCAAACAGTAAATTTTGAAAATTTTCCTCCCCATTTTTTTTTATTTTATTTATTTTATAATCCAGCTAAGAGGTTTGTACTTGCTGTATGCAATATTCTATCATTAATATTAGATTGTTTGGGTGATGAGAAGCATTTTGTAATAACTAAAAAAAAAAAAATTAAACCCTGAAATTTATTGCAGATTGGTAAACACCAAAGTACAATTCATGATCATTAAATGACAAAGAATTCACATGTTTATTGTGACCACCGTTAGACCTACTTTTCTCATTTCTTTTTTCTTTTTTTTTAATATAAATAATCACTTATTTTCCAATTTAGCTTCTTGAGTGAAATATATATAATCCGAACGGATAGTTCGGTGACAAAAAGCATTTATGAATTGATCATAATGGTTTTGCAATGTAAATTTCCTCCGTGCATGAATTAGTTAGATTCCTCGAGGGTTAAAAGGAAAGAAAATTGAAATTTTTAAGTTAATCTTAATCAATGGTTTGCATACATTTTCTTTTTTCCTATTTTTTCTCTTGAATATGAATATTTTGCTTATACGTCACTCTAAAACAAACTAATGAGAGGAACTTTAGGAGCAAGGCTAAGCTAATAGTGGTAGTTATTTAATCCATATCACATTTTACCAATTAAGTTAAGTTTGTTTTATCTCTTCTTTTCTTACTTTGTCAACTAACTCTTTTTTTACAAAATTTTCTATCTTCTTTTTATAATTACTTTCCTACCCTAAATTGATCATTCCTATATTTACTTCTCACTTCAACCTTAAACGAATCATATTCTAAATATAGTTAGTGTTTTTACAACTAAAAAATCATTGAAGATGGTAAAGGAATATCTTAGTTATTTTCATTTTTCTTTTCCTTTTTTATATATTTATAAAAATTTTAAAGAAATCTTACGTATCAAATTTGCATTACCTCTCTTAACCAACAACAAATACAATGAACTTTTATTAATTACTTGGTTAATGTTTTTTTTAGCTTTATTTGATTAGAATCATTAGCATGTTGTTTTGTCATTTTCTAAGTAAGTTGTTGGGTTCTCATGTTATAGTCATATAAAGGAGATTTTGGTTTAGACATAAATTTAAAAATAAGATAGAAAATGCAATTCCACTTTCTTGCTTCATATGACACATTGAGAAAGTGTGATTTTTTTTTTTAACCATCGGCCCAACTAATCTAGATTTGCATCAAACAGATTCATAAAAGAGGCACAACGTTTTCTCTTTAGGTATAATCACCATTCAAGAATCACCGGTTTTGATTTAAAAAATTGTAAAACTAAAATCGAACCGCTTTAGATGGTTTTAAACCGCATGTTCTGAATCGATTTCGTTTTAAAATTGAATTTAGATAATTTTGTTAGCTAAATAAAAAATTAATAACAAATAATAGTATTAAATTTAAAAAAATAAAAGAATAAATTAATAATTTTAAAATTTATTAAAAAATATAACTACACAAAATATATATTTAAAATTATTTATTAGTATTTAATTTCTATCAATTTAAATTGAGAGATATATAAAAAATGGACTTGTACTTAATTTATATTAGGATAAAAAAAATAATAGAAGAAATTGAACGGAGTTTAGAGAAAAAAATTTTGACATTGTAAAAAAAATGAAAATTATTAAAGTGTAGTTAATATATAAACTTTTATTCATAAAAATACCTTTCAAATTTTCCATTTGTTTACCATTATAAAAGATAAAAATTTCCTTTCATTTTATTTAACAATTAACAAAAATATTATAACATGAATTTTTCATTTCAAAATATACCCTTCAAGTAGCCGTGATTTTACCGTTATGAACGGGCAAAATGTTTTTCTATCTAAATTAAGAATTAAAATATTACAATATAAATTTTTATTCCAAAAAATACCCTTTAAATTGTTGTTCTTTTACTGTTGTAAGAGAGAAAAATGTCTTTTTATTTTATTTAAAAGTCAAAAATAATATTTAAATAAATATTTTTTAATTTCTATGTAAAAAAGAGGGTGAAAAAATTTAAATTAAAAATACTTAAATGAGGAGCAATTTTTTTTCTCAACTTATAATTTATCATTAAACTAGAATGAAAATACCTTTAATTACTTGGATAAAATAAGAATTAATAACCAATACTTTAAGATTTTAATAAAAAAATAAATGAAATTATGATTTATAATGATCAAATTTTAGCCAATCAATCACACAACAATCACTAAATATGAAATAGGTGCACAAAAGCCAACACATAAATAAAAGAATTTAACTAGACACTTGGATTAAAAAATAGGTATTCCAACATTATGTATATGAGTTTAAAATTAATATTTAAACAGGCAATTATCATAATTTTTATTTTTAGATTATGTGAAATTTAGCTCATAAATCATTAATTAAAAGTAACTAATAATTTTAAAATCATTTACATTGGCAATATTTTCAAAATCATGTTACACAATTCACATTCCACCTATTTTTTTTCCTTTAAGTAATTATTGTTGATGACATAAGCATTTGAACCATAATCTACAATGCCCTTACTATGTTTATCTTATTGAAAATTATGCTTCTACAACATTATTTTAGACAAAGTGCCTTAAAAAAGAAAATAAAAGAAGGAAATGTCACCAATTGACTTGGACCCCAGGGGAAGATGCCATCCAATTAGACTACTTTAATCTACACATAAAGCAGCTCCACCTCTAATTTCAACTTTGATGGTAAACCTACCACACCAAACACCATCTATTGTGCCCTTTTGTCTATCTTGTTCATGTATATATTTCCTCCGTCTCATCATTTTTGTTGTTTTTTTTTCACCCATCACGAATTTTTTCGTTAGAAATGAATAATATTTTTGAAATAACCCATTAATTTATTTTTAAAAGAATTTTTATTTAAAATTTAATTGTAAATTTTCACCAATGAGAATTGGCAAAAAAAAAATAATATTTTATGCCGCGAACCGAATCGAAAACCGAATTTAAATAGTCTAACTCAGTCGAAAAATCCCTAAATCAAATGGATTTAGGCGAAATCATTGGTTTAGACCAAATCGGTTCAAATCAAACCGAAATCATTTAATTAAATTAAATAATAATAATAATAATAATAATAATAATAATAAATAATAAATAAAAAAAATTTTCTCTCTCCCTCTCTCCCGCTCACCTTCTTCCCCGACAATCCCTTCTCCTTCTTTCCTTCCGTTTTCTGGCCGCGGACCGACGAGGACCACAGCGGTCGACTTCCGTCAAGCCTCTGCTCATGGTCCTGGCCTTCTGGTGTGTTGTAAGAGCAGCT
>CANUEX010053448.1:0-36167 GCA_948099535.1 Jatropha multifida
ATATGGGCTTACTATTCCGATAGTCAAATGATAATAGGGATGAGTTGTGATAGTTTAGGCTTACTACGGGCCTCGGGTGCCTTAAGCTTACCTAGGTCCTAGTGCCGGTCCGGCCCACGGTTTTGGGTCGTGACACTAATAATAGAGGTTAATTATAAAATATTCAAATTAATATATATTGATAAACTCAAAACCATCGATCAAGGTAAAAAGAGATACAATGTATTTCATATATCATTTTCCTATATTTTGTAATTAATTAATTTCTTAATAAATTATTAGTTCAATCCCAACTATAGTTTTGATAAATATCAATATAATAATTTTCACATTGTAAGTATAATGAATATTAGAGGTTAAATTAAGTTAAAATATTAAATATAATTTTTTAATCATTTTAAATAAGTTCAAGGATTAATTGATCTAAAAAGTGAAATATAATATTTTTAATCATTTTAAATAAATTTAAGGGCTAAATTTGCCCAAAAGGTCAATTCTGTCCTTTTTTATTCTGTTAAACAAGTTCAAGGATCAAATTTGTCTTTGTTCCTTTTATTTTAATAATAATAATTTTTTATTTTTTTTCGCTATTGAATTAATTTGTGTTTAATAATAATTTTTTATTTTTTTATTACTGAATTAATTTATAACTACTATCATTTTAATTTATTAAGAGATTTATATATCCCTTTCAATAAACAAATGGCCTCATGATGATTAAATTTTTTTAATTTGTTTTGATATTTTTTTCTCTTTTATCCCATGTCTGTTTGATTTGAAAAAAAAAATAAAATTTGGAAAATTAAAAAGAAATTGGAATTATATATTTTATTTTTGGGTCACTTTTGGAATTTCAAGAATTTATATATACGTGCATATATTTATTTCTCTAATGCACCGATGAGTAATATTGCTACTCTAGTCAAAGTAATTATCATTACTAATTTGGATCATCTTTTTTTTTTCTTTCATGTAACAGTAAAAAATAATTTTATTATTATTATTTGTTATAGTTGTATATATGTATTGTATTTTATTATTATTATTTGTTATATTTGTATATATGTATTGATTGTAGGGTTAAGGAAAGGAGACGTGGATTGAGTGATAACTTGGTTTTTTGTTTAGGCACTTACAGGGGTTAGTCCACTACTCGACTCATCAAATTAGTAAAAACAACATTGGTCAAGAGAACTCGAACTTAAAATCTTTCATTCCTCACGTAAATAAAAAAACTAACTAGATCACCACCTGATTGAAATCAATTGAATTTATTTTAATATAAATAAAAACTTATATTTTAATATTATATAGATAAAAAAATTAAAAGAGTAAAAAATGAATATATAATGAACTTAATTGATGTGCAATGCAAATCATAAAAAAGAATAGTACAGTATTAAACGGTAAAAAAGAAATTTCATAAGTACAAATTTCATAAGTATGTGCAATTTATTTCGTTTATCATTTAACTTAAAAATTAGAAACAAACTATTTATAGGGTTTATTCGAAAAAATTAATTGTATTAGTAGCTGTTAGCTGTTTTAGTAGTATTTAGCTATAACTATTTTAGTAGCGTTTCATGAAACGTTAAAAGCTAAATGTTATATGAATTACTTTTCCATAAAACACTATTCTAATCTCTAAAAGTTAACGCAAACTCTATGTTATCGAACAATTTTTTAAGTAGTGTTTAACAATTTGACCTGTCAAAACTCAGAAAGTCACTCACAAAGCTATTGCCGAACACAGCCACAACCATAGAGCGGTAGTGATTATGTTTCTTAATTTTTTAATTTTTGATTTTTTAAATTACTAAAGAAAATTATATATTAAAATAATTTTACTTTACTGTATATAACATTTTAAAGAAAAAACTACCAAAATAAAAAAGTCAAAAAAATTTATTTTCACTCATTTCAACCCTTCTTTCAAGATATAAAATTTTAACATCTATTCTAAAAAATAACTTTTTGGTATGAGATAACAACAGCAGAGAATAGAAATAATATCAAGTCATCTTTAAACTTTCTTAAAGGAAAATTCAAGCATAGAAGGTTATTTTAGGAGTTAAATTAAATATTTTTTCCGTTTTATTTGTTTATTTATTATTTTTTTAATATCTCAAAATGTTTATAAAATTTTTAATATAAATAATTATTTTTTTCATGATAATCATTTATTAAATGAAAAATTTTATAAATATTTTAATGAATTAAGGGTAAGAAAAGATAAAATAATTTTTAATGATCAATTTTTAATAAATATATTTTATAAAATTATATAAATAAAATAGGACGAAGGAAGTATAAATTGATTTGGCTTGAATTGATAATTTTGTTGGTGCATATCCCCTATTTATTTTGGATCAGCAGTGCAAGTACGGGGTCTTGGCGTGTTGGGGTCTTGGAGTGTTGCATAATTGTTATCTCTCTTAATTTTTAATAATTTCTCCATTTATTGTATAATTCGGACAAATCAAATGCAAAATTACTAAAAGACCACTGCCATTTTGGTAGTGGATTTTTGTCTTGTTATTGTAAGAATTGTAAGGCAGTGACACAGCACCTGTGCATGCATTCTGAAGCCTGCCAAAAGTGAAGAATGAAAAGGAAAAAGGAAAGTGATGGTCTTTGTTCTCAGGTCTCCTTCCATTGAAGTCCGTGTATATAACTTTTTTCTTTTTCTCTTTTTCTTTCTATTTTAACCTTTTCGGCTATTTTCGATTTATCTTCTAATTAATAAGTAGATTTTTTTTAGGCTGCATATATAAATTAATATCTAAAATTTATCATTTTAATTTTGTGACACCTGAATTACCTATCGTGCTCTTAAATTTATAAATTTTGATAATATTAGACATGTTTTGACACTAATATTAATTTTATTTTAATGAGTGTATAATTGATCTAATTTTAGTAAGTTGAAGTATTTAATAAAATAAATTTAAAAATTAAAGTATTTAATAGATATAATTTTATATATTGAAGTGTTTGATAGGTCAAAATAAATATTAAGAATGTCACAAAATTAAAATAATAAAGTTTGAATTTATGTATTAAACCATTTTTTATGAATAAGTTTGAATCTAAATTTACTTTTTAAATTTAAATTCTCTTTTCTTTTCTATAGCTAATTTTGTATTTATTATTAGGCTAAACCGTTAGTAAAATTTAAATCAATTATCATAAATTGTGCGCAAACACTCATCAAATTTGTGAAAATTTTTGTGGGTTGGAAGACTCAAATTCGAGACTTCTAATTTTTTATATTAATGAGAAAACTAATCAGAACACATTTTATTGACAAAGATATAACACTTTTGCTGCATTTTTCTTAGAAGTTATTGTATTCATAAGATGAATAAAAAATTAAACACAGTTAAAAGTAAATGTCTTTAATTTACTATACGAGCATTATGCATCCTTGCTCTTAATATAATAATATACCAATGAAATTAGGCCAAATACATAAATTCATCCCATGAATTTTATTACTTTAATTTTGTAGCACCCTCAATTTTTATTTTGAGCCATTAAATACTAAAACTTATAAAATCACACCCATTAAGCATTTCAACTTGCAGGATTATTTTATTGAATACATCAATTTATAAAATTATATCGATTAAATACTTATTAAATAATTAAAAATTTTAGAAATTGTTATCCTAAAAATTATGCTAACTACGTATCAAATTAATATTTTACATATGAAAGCTAAAATTTTAGAACCTATTAGTGTGGAAAGGTGTGGAATGTTAACAAAATTAGGAAGTTTAAATGTATAAAATGTCATTTACAAAGTTCAAGGTGCTGTAAGATTAAAATTGCGAAGTTTATAGGTAAATTTATATACTTCACGAATGAAAAATGCCTTTAACATTTTGTAAAAAAAATATATTAAAATAATATAGAAAATTATTTCAATCCCTACTTGACCTAAAGCATTATTTTTTTTTTGTTGTACACAAGTTTTACTCATCGTTCTTTCATAATGCTGAAATCTATAATTGAATCAACACTTTATTGCAATTTTTTTTCGTTATAAACAATCAAATAATTATTTAAGAAATAATCTTCCATTTTGTTGTTAACTTTTGTCTTTACTATCATGACAATCTCATTGGGTTTCAAATGGGTCAATATATTTTCTTTTGAAAAATAATCAATATTTTCAATTTTCCATGACTACAAATGATCAAATATCTAAAAATGGTATAATTATTATCACAAAAAAATTAAAAAAAAAATAAAATGATTTCCTTGGACATAATTTGAAATTCATAACAAATGTAATGAGAATACATGATTTTCGGAATGAGGCGAGATGGTATGAAATTTGGGTCCGTATGGATTGGTTTTAATCAAAGAATTAGTCCAATCCTATAATTGCTTTCTGGATAGAATTTGGAACTTTACTAGTAAATTAATATCAGTTTCTATCAAGACTAAAAGTTTGGGACAATTTTTGGAAATGGATAGAGATTTCTGCTGTCTGGTGCGATGTGCACAACCCTAGTTTATAACTTCTCAATCTCAAAATCATATAATTTGATTTTGGGTAAAACAAGGAAATAAAATGCCTAAAATATCCAATAAAAGAAGAAAAAAATAATAAAATACAATTGATAATGACAGCTCCGTGATCCATGCAATGCCCCACCTTCTCGTGCACGTTGGTTAGGACACATTCAAGCTTTCTATACCAAAACGACATTGTTAGGTTGCCTAATTCTCGTTTCTTTTTGCTCAAGTCAAGTCAATTTATAGATGTTGGTCATTAAACTAATAAATTATTTATTTTAATTAATTGAAAAGAAATAGTCCCCAGAGGGCTGTAGTTCTTGTTGTCGATTTTTTTTTGAGATGGTCAACCTGTATGAGAGACAAATAAGAAAACAAATTAATGGTTTGATTTTCTTTTAACCGAGACATGTCATTTATTTTTATTTGGTAACCTACATCAAATTGTTCTAGTAAGGAAATTGCACTGCTTTCTTTCTTCCTCTCTTCTGTCTTCTTTAGAATTTTGTTTCCTTTTCTTTATTGAAACACAATAATTAAGCATGTAGATACAGAGAGGGGCTGATTTTCGTCTCGTGTGACAGCCGCTGCCTATTATTTTTTATTTCGTTACAAAGTTTTTATTTTTTGTTAAATAAGTTACAGATTTATGACTATTTAGCACAAATCTAAGCTATTGATGTTTTTTTCTATTTTTCATAGTTTATCTCCATCTTGTGCGGAGTTTGTGATCTTTCCATCTTATGTGGAGAAGTTTTTATTTTGTTTTTTGCATTTGTTTCGCTTTTTTCAGACAGGTGTGTGATTTGTGAAAAATTTTTTACATACATGATGATCTCTATTTTTTAGAGCTTGGAGTTTGGAGCCTAGTAATGTTGCCTATTCTTCCATTGGTTTAGACGTTCAAATCTTCTGTGTTAGCTATAAGTAACTAATTCATGGATATTAAGCTATGTATGGAAGATTCAATGAGTTTATTTAGTCAACCACTTTGAAGATCTATTAATTTTTTCAATTTCACCTTTCAATTTCAATTAAAATTTCTTATTAGATCAACGAATAATATTTTAGTTATAATAGTTTGTTCTATATCTAATTTTCAGGAGACGGTTCTATCCTCTCTGTATTATTTGTATTGATTTAAAATTTTTAATGAAATCCTAATATATTATACTCGATATTGAATAATCTATAAATCACAATTTTGTTTAAGGGACAAATTAAATATTCTACCTTTAATTTATCTACATGAAGCTAAACATTTTATATATTAACAACTACGATTACGAACAGGGCTGCATGCATAGCAATGAAGTCAATTTACCACATTCAAAAAAAAAAAAAAATTCAAAAGAAAAGATATTATGAAAATTGTCTTTAGATATCTTTTGTCAATTTGTCAAACTGAAAATTACTAGAAAGACAAAGAAATATGCTCTATTTTGAATTTTAATTTAAAGTATTTACGTTAAGGACTTGTGATCTTTATTATGGGAGGTGGGATGGAGAGAAAATTTAGTCTCTATTCTAAATAAGTCTTTATTAGGTTCAAGAGAAAAGGAAGTAACCATATATTTAGATTTAAGTAGGCACAGCAGGTTCATTGAATTGGAAACGGTGGTTCAAAAATTTTAAAATATTAAATTTAAATCAGCTCTTAAACTGTCAATTTTAGTCAGGTTTTGATTCCGGCGGGTTTCAATGAACTAACGGTTCTGATCATGGCTTCCGACAGTACATGTATTATTTTATTTTTAAAAAAATTTGGTTCTAGTGTTACATTTTTCTTTCAAAAAAATTAATGAAGTTAAAAAATATTAGTAAATTTTATTTTAAATAAATTTTAGAATGTTCATACTCATATAAAAATAAAATTAATTAATTTTACAAAATAATCAAATAAATTATTATTTTATTTTGTCTAAATGCTATTAATTAAATAAATTGTTAGAAAATTTTAAAGTGCTTCAAACAATGTAATTTTGAACTAAGTAAACAATTTAAAAGAAAAAAAAAGTCAAAAATAACATAATTTTAGATTAAATATTTCACTTTTTTTTACTATTTTTTTTTTAAATTTATAACTTTTTAAGTAAAGTGTATTTTCAAAAAAACAAATCTTAAGTAAAATGTATCATGTATTAAAATATTATTTAGACCTTTAGAAGTGTATAGAATAGACTAAGTGATTATCATTTTAAAAATAAAAATAGAAAATTTATGGTTGAAATTGGATCGGAACTGTCGGTTAATTGCTGGTTCCGGACTGATTTAAGTTCAGATTTTAATATTTATCAACTTTAACCAGCTCTTAAACCGCCGGTTCTAGTTCAAAATTTTGAACTGACAGTTCTAGTTCGATTCTAATTCATTTACAATACAGTTCGGTTCAGGTTCAAAATGAACCGATGCCCATGCCTAGATTTAGACACTATATATGTTAAGAATTTTACGTCGACTAAATAATAAATTCACAAAATACATATAAGGTTAGTCCTAATTATTCTTTTAACATAATTGTGCGACCCATATCATATATTTTTATCTCATGAATTCTAATTTTTCACTTAGTTTACCTCTACTTTTCACTTTGTAATAGTATATACTGTAAATTAATCGACCTAATTGTTTGATAAACCAACTTTACTTTAATATATTTTAGTTTTCTTATTTTAGAATTTGAAATTTATTTTTTTAATGTTTGAATGAATATAGTTGTAATTGTTTGTTTATTATAATAGTTGTTCGTTGGAATGTGCTGTTACTTGTAAACTAAAAGCCCATTTATTATAGTTGTGTATTTTTAATTTTTTTTCTACTAGAAACAAGATAATGCTAATTTTTAAAATTTTTTTTCTTTTCTTTTGAATTATTATATTCAAAATTTCACTCTTTGATTTTTAAATTTCAAAATTAGATTAATCTTTAGTTATTATTGTATATAATTGATTGAATAAAAGTATAATACTCAAATAGTTTAAATGAATAAATAAATAAATGATTTCTATAGAGAAGAGATAGAAAAGAAATAGAGAATTTCAATATAGATAAAATTAGCGCTGATGTATTTTGAATAAATAAATAGAAAAGAAAATAATAATAACAACAATAAGAAGTTCGATGATAACAACAGTAAGAAGTTCGTTTTTATTTTAAACGATGATGATGAACTTTATCGGAACAAATCCTATAGAAAAAAGAGAAAAAGCAAAGACATAGGACTAAAAACAGAAAGCATAATTATATCAATCACTATTTATGATCTCATAAAGTTTATTTTTATTTTAAAAATAATTTTCTAAAAGGTAAAAAAAAAAAATTAAACAATTTTAAACAAACATATTTTATTTATTTTTTAAGAACAAAAATAAAATTATAAAACTTAAAAAAAAAATAACACCTGAATAATTAAGAGAACTGGCTACACCAAAAACAATTTTACAACATATATTAATTATAGAAGTTTAAAAGAAAGGTAGTGCTTGTAAAATAAAAGGGGATTTGTGGGTCTCATGAAATACTATAATCCAAAAGGGTAGTGAATTGTGTTTTTAAAAAATTTAACTTTGAAATTTTCAAAACTAAAATCAGAAAGACATATGGAGCATAAATAAATAAAAAAAAAACTTTACAAGGATAGGTTACCAAAGTTATAACTGCCTCATAAAGCCTTTGAAAGTTACAAAAATACTATTCAAATTCAGATTTCTTTAAAATATAGTAGAATATAATGGAACTTAAAAAATCATGAGTAGAAATCTAGCTAACTATTCCTTCCATAAAGATAAAGTTTTGACACATTCAGATTAAGAAAAATACAAACAACTTATCATTTCATACAAGATAAAAACATGTGTGTGTTAAGCTTAACTTCTACCCTTCTATTTTGGAGATCATAGAAAACTCAGTTTTAAGACATTGAAATCTCACTCAAGAAAAATGTTGCTTAATAACTCTTACAATTTAGTTTTATACCTAAAGTTATATATAACAGTCCGTTTTTCAGTGTCTTTTGTAGTATCGGTAATAGAGATTTACCGGTCAGTGAATAGTACCATCGGTTCAGGACTTGATATTATTTCGGTCCGAAAAAATTACTATGAATGTCTAATGTTCTATTTAATATTTTTGGAGCATATTTGCATGATTTAGGTGGGTAGAAAGTACTTCATTAATATTTTTGGAGAATTAAGGCATTAAATAAATAGTATTTTCTAGTGTACTATGTTAAGAAATAATTGAGGAATAATTTTTGTGGAATTAATTTAATTAATGGGTGGAGTTAAATAATAATTAGAGGGAAATTATTTGATGAATAATTAGAGCCATTGGATGAGAATATAAAGGATTTGATCATAGCCACTCATTTGGCATAAAACTAAGAAGCCAAATTTGACTTTTTTGCTTAAAAGTTACCACTCATCAACACCACACTCATCTTCTTCCTCTCTTCTCCACGCCATTTTCTCTCTCTTCTTTCCTCCATTTTCTCTCATTTTCTCTACCTCTAAACTACCACAAATTTCATGAATTAAACCAAATATTAGTAATTGAACCTTAAGAATTAACTAGAAGAAGTGGAAATTGGTGATTAGAAGCTAAGAAAATTGGAGTTATTACCCAAGTAAGTAAGTTGTGGTTTTTAAGTTTTGTGAATTATTAAGTAGAATTTAAGGTTTAGACTTGTAATTGATGCATTAAGTCATGCTCCATCTATTTCTTTTGTTAATTTTTGATTTTAATGTGCATTTTTCCTACTTCGAAGAAGTTGGAGAACCCTCTTCAAAAGGGAAGGAGAAAGCCAAGAATTGAGGCTCTCCAAACTTCTTTAAGCTTGTTTTGAAGGGTCAGTGCATAATATCTTCTTTCTCCTTTCATTTCTTTAAGTTTCCAATTTTAAGGTTTTGAATGATTTTTGATGATTTTGTGAATTGTGTTGGGGAATTGATTATTTGATTGTTTTTACATGATTTTCTGTGTGTTCTAAGAATAATGAAATTTTTGAATGAGAAGAGGAACATCCCCTTCTCCTTCCCCTTCACTTGGCTGAACCTCCTTAGGAGGGAGGGCATGAACTTTTCCTTCATGCTTTTGTGTTCTTTGATTTTAGTGTGGTTTTGAGTGGGGTTATCTTTGAGAAAATGTGGTTAATTTAAAAGAAAATATTTTCCCCTTTCCTTTGGAGGATTGGCCGAACCTTGGTTAGGTGAAGGACACTATGCCTCCTTTGATTTCTAAGTTTGATTTCCACTTAAATGGGTTTGTTAGTACGTAAATTAATAATGGTTAAAAGCTCTTTCTTGTATTTTAATGTTTAAGAGTTTTGTCAAAACTTAAAGAAGGTTTGAAAGTGAAAAGATGAGTTTCAAGACTAAATGTTTTTAAGTGATGGTTTTAATGTTTTGTTTAATTATCTTTTAGCTTGAATTATGGTGTTTTATGGAAGGGAACACTTTCCCCTTTTGATGACCTAAAGAGGCCGAACCACCCTAAGGTGGTAAGGCATGTGTTTTTTCTTTTTAAATATTGATTTCTAAGTATTTTAAGTTATGTATGTATGTGTATTAAAGAGATATGATTTTGATTTAGAACATAAGAAAGATTTGATGAGTATTTATAAGTTGTAAGTTAAGTAATTTAGAAATAATAAGTATTAAGTTATGAGATATTTTGCAAAGGACTTATCTATAAGTAATAAGGCTATTTGTAAAAGAATGGTTTTGATTTGGGCTCTACTACGCATGATTGAAATGTAGTAAGATGAGATTTATTCTGATATGTGAGTATGCTTGGCCATTCTGTTATGTGAAAGCTATGATCATATGCTAGGGTTATCAGCCCTTCTGAATAGGTGGATGCACTTATTATTATGTGATATGTGGTGGCGCTTTCACAGGCCACAATTATGTGATTCAAAAATTGAATCTATTTATATTTCTTTTTGTATATGTACGAGCGCTTAACTAAGAACATGATTTTAATTCGTTATAACAAAATCAAAGATATATTCGCAATTATGGAATTTTTCATTTTTCTTACTTTTGTTAGGTTATGAACTAATTTTTAAGAATAAACTTCTTTATGATTTTTTAAATATTTAATTTGATTAGCACGTCTTTGATACTTAATATATATTTGATTTGAGTATTTTAAATCATATTTGAGATTTGTTGCTTTCGCAATCCTTTTGCTATTTTATCGATAATTGTTTAGCATCACTAAGTCTTCCACTCAGCACATTGATTTTCATCATGCGTAGGTTGTGAGCGGTGGATGCTACTTGAAGATCAAAGGTGTAGCATCAGAGAAGAAACTTTATTTTTGGATAGGACATGTATTAAGATGTAAATTATGGCATGTATAGAAATATTATAAAAACATTGAGGTTGTAAATATTGAGTTGTAGATTAATGAGATTTGAGATTAACTAAAATGTTTTATCTTCATGTGAATTTAAAGTGAATGATCATTAGCAATTATTTCTTTGAATTGATGATATTATATTAAGATAGAATCTAATATGTTTGATGTGATTATATAGAAGTGCCGTGTGATCTATTGTATTGATTTGGAGTTTTGGGGTTTGGATGAGTAAATATTGGAAGTGTATCTGTTTTCCTTATGTGGCGAGTTAATTCTTAAGGGAAACTCTTACGAATTTTTTATAGAAATTTCCTTAAACCTTATTTTTAAAAAATGCTTGCCTCCTTATTAAAACTTAACCACTTCTAATATATGATCTAGAGTTAAATAGTGAGATAAGACGGTGCTCCGGCACTGAATGTGACATTCGTCTTCTGGTCCTTCGAGATTGGGCGGTAGGTGTTACATTTAGTGGTATCAGAGCATAGGTTTAGGTGATTCTAGGATATATTATTTGGTGTGAGAGAGTTTATCTGATTAGAGTAATTATATAAGTGATTTAAGTTAAATACATGCCATATTAGTCTATTTTGGGAACTTCTCTCCCATGCGAGCCTGTTGGTCTCTATAGGTATTCAGTTATGTCTTAGCATCTGTTTGATGAGGAGGTGGATAGTTATGCCCCTCCAGAGGGTGTTATGCTTGAAGGTGGTATGCCAGCTGGTGGTGCCGCTAGTGGTGTTTTGGGTTTTGATGCAGAGCGCGCCTCGGCTGTGGGTCCTGTGGGGCCTAATCAGGGTGATTTCGTTCAGCAGTTGGTAGCTACTTTATGGCAGGTAGCGAAAGCTGTTCCCTAGGCTCCAGTCGCACCAACCCCTATTCTAGTCCGTCCCCCTATTAAGAGACTAAGGAAGTATGGTGCTGAGGATTTTATGGGTCGGAAGGATGAGGTGCCTTCCACAAAAGAGTTTTGGCTCCGAGCTACAGAGAAGGTTTTGGAGCAGATGCAGTGTACTCCCCGAGACAGATTGATTTGTGCTACTTCCTTGTTGAAGGAAGAGGCTTATTTATAGTGGGAGTAAGTGGTTAAGACAACTAGAGCTGAGGATGTGACATGGGATTTCTTCCTATCTAAGTTTCGAGAGAAATATATGGGTGAACTTTATACGGATCAGAGGATAGTAGAGTTTCTTGAGCTTAAGCAAGGTTGGATGATTGTATCTAAGTATGAGCGGGAGTTCCTATGGCTGAGTAGGTATGCTTCTAAGTTGACCCCTTTTGTGGTAGATAGGTGTAAGCGGTTCAAGAAGGGATTACTTGATGAGTATAGGATGCACTTGACATCCCAGCCTCACACCACATTAGCTTCGTTGGTGAAGGCTACTTCAGAGCTTGAGGTTATCCATATGGAGAGATAGGCTAGAGGTCAGAGGACCTAGCAGGACAGTCAGTATAAGAGATTTCAGAGTGCTACATCTGGGCAGACTTCTAGGGTCTAGTCTAGTAGCAAGAGGTTTAGAGGTGGACCACAGATGGGAGGCAGATCAAGTTAGAGAATTGGTCGGGGTACATATATGAGATCAGCTCCTCAGGCTACATTTGTTGCTAGTGGCGGAGGTGTTGCATAGTCAGATTTATCGGCTTGCACCCAATGTGGCAGGAGACATGTTCGGGTGTGTTGGAGAGCTATGGGCACTTGCTTTAAATGTGGATCCACTGAGCATATGATTAGGGGTTGCCCATTGATAGCTACTGGCTCAGTTTATCAAGTTGGGAGGCCATCTCCCTATGTTCAAAGAGGCAGAGGTAGAGGCCATGGTGATGTATATGGTACTAAGAGTCAGAGGCCAGCTGTTGAGACAGTGGATAGACCAGAGGTTAGAGCTCCGGCGAGGGCCTATGCTATTAGGACCAGAGTGGAGCAGGATGCTTGGGACATCATCGCAGGTACTTTCTCCATCTTTGACACTTTTGTACTTGATTTGGTTGATTTAGGCTCCACACATTCATATATAAGCATACGTGTGGGTAGATTGGGTAGTTTGCATGTTGACACACTAGAGCACAGTGTTGAGGTCAATAGTCCTTTGGGTCAGGGTGTAGTAGTAGACTGTGTGTATAGAGATTGCCCTTTAGTCATTCATGGGCATGTATTTTTGGGAGATTTGATAGAGTTACCTTTTCGGGAATACGATGTGATATTGGGCATGGATTGGCTGTCACGACATGGTGTAATTGTTGATTATAGACAAAAGAGGATTACACTTCAGACTCTGTCTAGAGAGGAGATTGTAGTTATGGGTGAGAGGATGGATTACCTCTCTAATGTTATTTCAGCTAGTACTGCTAGGAGGATGATATAGTATGGATGTGAGGCATTCTTAGCCTATGTACTTGAGCTTGGCGAGTTAATTCTGATGGTATGTGACTTCCCAGATGTGTTTCCCAAGGATTTTCCTGGTTTACTTCCTGCAAGAGAGATTGAGTTCGGTATTGAGGTTATGCCGGGTACAGCACTGATATCTATTGCTCCGTATCGGATGGCTCCTATTGAGTTGAGAGAGTTGAAGATCCAGATTCAGGAGTTACTCAACAAGGGTTTTATTCGACCTAGTGTTTCTCCTTGGGGTGCTCCAGTATTGTTTGTGAAGAAGAACGATGGCACTTTGAGATTGTGCATTGACTACAGGCAGCTTAATAAAGTGATAGTGAAGAATCATTATCCACAGCCTCGGATAGATGATTTATTTGATCAGTTGAGAGGGGCCACAGTGTTCTCAAAGATTGATTTGAGATCAAGGTTTCATTAGTTGGGTGTTAGAGAATCGGATGTGCCTAAGACTGCTTTTAGGACTCGATATGGCCACTATGAGTTTTTAGTGATGCCATTTGGGTTGACTAATGCTCTAGTAGTGTTTATGGATCTGATGAACCGGATCTTCCACCCTTACTTGGATAAGTTCATGGTGGTTTTCAATGATGACATTTTGGTGTACTCTTTCACTAGAGAGGATCATGATCATCACCTACGGACAATTTTACAGACTTTGAGAGACCGATGGTTGTATGCTAAGCTCAGTAAGTGCGAGTTTTGGTTGACTGAGATTGCCTTCTTAGGTCATGTTATCTCTGTAGAGGGTATTCGGGTAGATCCGAAGAAGATTGAGGCAGTGCTTGAGTGGAAGCCACCTAAGAATGTCTCAGAGATCCACAGTTTCTTAGTTTTTGTTGGATATTACAGGAGGTTTGTCAAGGGGTTTTCCCTTATTGTAGCCCCTTTGACTAGACTTCTCCATAAGGATGTCCGTTTTGAGTGGTCTAATAGATGCCAGAGTAGTTTTGAGAGGCTTAAGGAAATACTTACTGAGGCTCTAATTTTGACACAGCCAGCTCTAGGTAGACCATATGATGTTTATAGTGACATGTGATGCTTCGCATAATGGTCTAGGTTGTATACTTATGCAAGAGGGCAAGGTAGTTGCTTATGCTTCCCGACAGCTTAAGTCACATGAGAAGAACTACCCTACCCATGATTTGGAGTTAGCAGCTATTGTGTTTGCTTTGATAATTTGGAGGCATTACCTATATGGTGAGAGATGCCACTTATATACGGATCATAAGAGCCTTAAGTATCTGCTTACGTAGAGAGAGCTTAACTTGAGGTAGCGTAGATGGTTAGAACTACTTAAGGACTATGATCTCACCATAGATTATCATCTGGGTAGAGCTAATGTAGTGGCAGATGCACTCAACAGGAAGTCTTTAGTTGCCCTTCATGCTATGAATGTTCATTTATCAATGGCTAGAGATGGTGCTCTTGTAGCGGAGCTTAAGGTAAGACCTAGCCTACTTCAGCAGATTAGAGATGCATAGCAGGGTGATGAGACTATTGCCTTATAGAAAAGCTTAGTCAAAGAGGGTAAGAAGAAGATATTCGAGATTAGAGATGATTGCTTATACTTTGGGGATCGGATCTGTGTGCCTAAGATTTTGGATTTGAGGAGTATCTTAGAGGAGGCCCATTGTAGCCCATATGCTACGCATCCAGGCAGTAATAAGATGTATCAGGATCTGAAGGTACAGTATTGGTGGCCGACTATGAAGAGGGACATTGCAGATTTTGTGTCGAGATGCTTGACCTATCATCAGGTTAAGGCAGAGCATCAGGTCCCATCGGGTTTGTTACACCCTATCTCTATTTCGGAGTGGAAATGTGATAGGATCACCATGGATTTTATGGTTGGTTTGCCTACTACACCTAGGAAGAAGGATGTTATTTGGGTCATAGTTGACCAGTTGACTAAATTAGCACATTTTCTTCCTGTTAGGACCGACTACACTATGGAGCGGTACGTAGAGCTCTACATTAACGAGGTTGTGAGACTTCATGGAGTTCCTTCTTCCATTATCTCTAATAGAGACCCAAAATTTACTTCGAGGTTTTGGAAGAAGCTACACGAGGCTTTGGGTACTAGACTGCATTTTAGCACAGCCCTCCATCAACAAATAGATGGTCAGTCAGAGTAGGTGATTCTGGTGCTTAAGGACATGTTAAAGGCTTGTGTGATAGAGTTTGAGGGTAGTTGGGAGAAATATATACGGCTTGTTGAGTTTGCGTACAATAACAGTTATCAGTCGAGTATTCAGATGGCTCCATTTGAGGCTCTGTATGGTAGGAGGTGTGAGACACCTCTATGTTGGACGGAGCTTAGTGAGGTTAAAATAGTGGGTCCTGATTTGATATGAGATAAAGAGGATAAGGTTAGGATCATAAGGGAAAGGTTGAAAGCGACTTCAGATCGTCAGAAGTCATATGCTAATCTTAAGAGGAAGGATATCGAGTATTCAGTGGGTGATAGGGTATTCTTGAAGGTATCTCCATGGAAGAAAGTCTTGAGATTTGGTAAGAAGGGTAAGCTTAGTCCTAGGTTTATAGGTCCATACAAGATCTTAGAGCGTGTGGGACCATTGGCCTATAGACTAGCTTTACCGCTAGACTTGGATCCGATACATAAATGTCTTTCGTGTATCCATGCTATGGAGATATAAATCAAACCCTTCACATGTTGTTTCAGCTGAGTCTGTCACCATTGAGCCCGACTTGACATGTGAAGAAGAACCCATAAGGATACTTGCTAGAGAGGTTAAGGAATTAAGGAATAAGAGAATACCTCTAGTAAAGGTCCTATAGAGGAATCATAAGACAGAGGAAGCTACGTGGGAAAGAGAAGATCATATAAGACAGCAGAATCCTCAGTTATTTATATTAGGTGAAATTCGAGGATGAATTTCTTTTAGGGGGGAGAATTGTAGCAATCCATTTTTCAGTTTCTATTTTAGTGTCGGTAATAGTGATTTACCGGTCTATGAATAGTACCATCGTTCTGGGAGTTAGTATTATTTTGGTCCGAAAAAATTACTATGCATGTCTAATGTTTTATTTAATAGTGATTCCTATTTGAGGTAGTTTAGAGGTAGAGAAAATAAGAGAAAATGGAGGAGAATAGAGAGAGAAAGTGGCATGGAGAAGAGAGGAAGAAGATGGGTGAATAGTGTTGATGAGTGGTAACTTTAAGTAGAAAAGTCAAACTTTACTTCTTAGGTTTATGCCAAATGAATGGCTATGATCAAGTCAAGGTATTCTCATCCAATGGCTCTAAATATTGCTCAAATAATTCTCCTCTAATTATTATTTAACTCCATCAATTAATTAAATTAACTCCACAAAAAAAATTCCTCAGTATTCCTTAACATACTACACTAGAAAACACTATTCATTTAATGCCTTAATTCCAAAAAAATATTCATGAAGTACTTTTTACCCACCTAAATCATGCAAACATACTCCAAAAATATTAAATAAAACATTAGACATGCATAATAATTTTTCCAGACCGAAATAATACAAAGTCTCGGACCGATGGTAATATTCACAGACCAGTAAATCACTATTATCGACACTGAAAAATGGACTGTTACATTTTGTTTAAGTACTTTTTACCTTGAATTATGGTGTTTTATGGAAGGGAACACTTTCCCCTTTAATGACCTAAAGAGGCCAAATCACCCTAAAGTGGTAAGGCATGTGTTTTGTCTTTTTAAACGTTGATTTCTAAGTATTTTAATTTATGAATGTAAGTGTGTTAAAGAGATATCATTTTGATTTGGAACATAAGAAAGATTTGATAAGTATTTATAAGTTGTAAGTTAAGTAATTTTGAAATAATAAGTACAAAGTTATGAGATGCTTTGCAAAGGACTTATGTATAAGTAATAAGGCTATTTGTAAAAGAGTGGTTTAGATTTGGGCTCTACTATGGACGATTGAAATATAATAAAATGAGATTTATTTCGATATGTGAGCATGCTCTGCTTATCAGACCATTCTGTTATATGAAATCTATGATCATATGCTAGGGTTATCAGCCCTTCTGAATAGGCGGACGCGCTTATTATTATATGATATGTGGTGGCGCTTTCACAGGCCACAATTATGTGATATGTGGTGGCGCTTTCACAGAACACAATTATGTGATTTAGAAATCGAATCTATTTATATTTCTTTCTGTATATGTGCAAGCCCTTAACTAAGAACAATTTTATTTCGTTATAAAGAAATCGAAGATATATTCGCAATTATGGAATTTTTCTTACTTTTGTCAGGTTATGAATTAATTTTTAAGAATAAACTTCTTTATGATTTTTGAAATATTTTAATTTGATTAGTATGTCTTTGATACTTAATATGTATTTGATTTGAGTATTTTAAATCATATTTGAGATTTGTTGCTTTGGCAATCCTATGCTATTTTATCGATAATTATTTAGCACCACTGAGTCTTCCACTCAGCGTTTCGATTTTCATCATGCCCAGTTTGTGAGCGGTGGATGCTACTTGAAGATCAAAGGCGTAGCATCAAAGAAGAAGCTTTATTTTTGGGTTGGACTTGTATTGAGATGTAAATTATGGCATGTATAGAAATATTATACAAGTTTGAGGTTGTAAATATTGAGTTGTAAATTAATGAGATTTGAGATTATTTATAATGTTTTATCTACATGAGAAGTTAAAATGAATGATCATTAGCGATTATTTCCTTGAATTGATGATATTATATTAAGATAGAATCTAAGATGATTGATATGATTATATAGAAGTGCTGCATGATCTTTTATATTTTTTTTGGAGTTTTGGGTTTTGGAGGAGTAAACATTGAAAGTGCATTTGTTTTTTTTGTGTGGCAAGTGGACTTTTTAGGGGAAACTCTTACAAATTTTCCATAGGAAGTTCCCTAAAACCCTTATTTTTAAATTTTAATTACTTGCCTCCTTTGAAAACTTAGCCATTTCTAATATATGATTTAGATTATTAGTAAGGTAAGATGGTGCTCCGGCACCAAATGTGGCATTCGTTGTCCAGTCCTCCGGGATCGGGCGGTGGGTGTTACAATGGTGATGTTTGGAACATCCTGTACAAATCTCGCCTAATTCTAAGAGCATTTTTTCTAAAGCTGGTCCAATCCATTTGATTTTTTAGGCCCTTTCTATAATCATCTATCATATCAAAAGTTACTACTGTGTTTGGGAATTTGTCACAGATGTTTTGACTATGACCATGCATCATTATGAATTTGGATGAATCCCAAAAAGAATCATCTTCCAGGAAAGGGCAAGGCTCATCCTCCCTTTTTCTATATATAGGGGATGGGGGTGTGAGCTCCCTCCCGGGGACCGTGGGAAAGACTCACAGTGGCGGAGTCTAATTGGACGATTCCATTGGTCGGCTCATCACGGAAGAAACTGAAAAATGTCTCAGACTTGTCGGAACCCCGTTGTGGTCTTTTCCCTATTTGTTTTATAGGTGTTAGCCTTCTATGCAGCTAGTTAGTCTGATTAAGGGATCTGATTATCAATTTTACCAATTTTAAGGCTTTATTTAGTGCTTAAGTGGTGTTTAGTTGGCATTTTGGAGTGCTTTGTGTGGTGTGTGAGAGTCGCCACCTTACTTTGTTTTTGTTTTCGGGGAACATATAACGTAAAAAGCCTATGATTGACTCCTTTTATGTGTGCCACAATGGATAAAAGCACTAGCCTCGGATCATTGGGTTCGGAGACTAGGTTTTCGGTTCCTTTGCATGGATCAAAAGTTTGGGTTCAAGTTGAAAATCAAAATTATTTGTTTTGCATGAATATTAAATTATTAATGCATGGGCATACTCATAATGCATGTCAATATTAGAAATATAGTGCGTTAAAAGTAAGCATATATAAAGGTGTGTATTTTAGAGGGGAGCCCGACTCTAGTCTTGTTATTGAGGTTCTAGGTCCTACAACACATTCCCATAAGTCCCGATCGGTCAGTTCGGTCAGGGGCTCGTTACTTAGGCTGAATCCGTAGGTATGCCTTCGTACCTCGTTTGTATGAGGATCAGGGCACACAAAGTTCTACCATTGATTAGGATGTTAGGGCTTTGTTGGTGTCACTCTTAGAGTGGGCTTACTAGTTGCCGGATGATTCCAGGCTTTATTTTGAAAACTGGTTTTGTGTTTTGCTGGACCTAACTTAGTTTGTTGGATGGACTAGGCTGAAAGACGCATAGTGCCGGTTGGACCAGGCATAATAGTTGATAATGTGCCGGATGGACCAAGTTTAATTAACAAAGTCTGAGTTTAGAGATTATACCCTCGTGACGCGGCTTGATCGCAGCTCCACGGTGTGTTGTCGACCAAGGAGGTCGAGTCTTCCTCCGAATATAAGCTAAGGTAGGGCACGAGGACTCATATATTAGTCTTATAATATTGTTAAATGATGAATTATTAATCAATTGCTAGATTTGATTATTAATTAATCACCTAACTAGTAGCTTTGGCCTAAGGAAGGTTAAATTGTAAGTGAAAGTTGAAGGGATCGACTTTTGAGAGCCGAGTCGGGCTTTAAACTCAACTATGGAAGATGAGCAAAGTCGGACTCTTTGGTCGTAGAATCATATTAAAGAGAATGAGAGTTGTTGATGCTTGAGAAGCGTCCGATCAAGCAATAAGAGGTGAGAAAATGAGAGGGGGGAGTGTGCCTTTTATAAGCAAAGGGGGTGGCTGAGCTAGCCTTCTCAGCACTGGCCACCCTTATAACAATGCCGAAAACCTCTTTCCCAGCACCGACGTGGATCCCCGGTAGTAGCCTGGATGATGCTACTGCCTGGGGTGATCGGCGCCGCCGCTTGGCTGGGCGGCGCTGGTCAGGGCAAAAGACCAGTATGCCCCTACCCTTTGGTTTTAGGGTTTCCAGGCTTTCGAGAGTCTGTTCGAGTTCCAAACGATGTCTGATAGAGCTGATTCTTGCATCATTGGAACCATGGTAGAATTTTCTAGAGCTTGGTGATGAAATAATGGTTAACATTTTGCCCCCTCCGAGAGATTGGAACTAATCAATGTTCGATCTGTCGGAACCATGATTTCAACACTTGTGAAAGTTAAAGTGGTTGAAAAACCATACTTGGTGGTCTGTGGTGATGTCTGAAACATCCTATGTGAGCCTCATCTGATTATGAGGAAAGTTTTCTATAGCCGGTCCACTCCACCTGGTTTTTTGGGGCTTGTCTATAATTTTCTATCAAATCAGAGTGTATGGCTGAATCCAAAATTCTGTTATGGACATTTTGACTATGACTGTCTGTTGATCAGAGTTTAGATGAGTCCCAAAAAGTATGTTCTTTCGAGCAGGGGCAAGGCGCTTCCTCCTTATTTTCTATAAATAGGGGAGGGGGATGACCTCATTTGTCACACCTCTTCACTTGCTTCCTTCTCCCTCTTACTTAGAAATTCTCTAAAGATTTTTGCTTTCAAAAGAAGATGGCTCGACAACTAAGGCGCGCTCCTTTAATGACCTCCGACGATAAAGATTTCATCCTGAAGGACCAAGAATCTCACCTCTTGGTCATTAGGCAAAGCACAATACTTTTTCTAATTAGCCCTAATATTTTCTCTTTATTGTATTTTTGCCCCAAAATCTTTTCAGCTTAGATCTTAGGTTTAATTTTGTCTCTGATTGAAGACATAGCCTCTTTAGACCCTATAGGTTGTCTAGGTAGGAGTCCAATTGTATTTTACCGTGTGATCCTTAGTTTATGGAAAAATTATTATTTTACCCTTGTGGCCTGTTTAGGCTTCAATTAGGACTTTTGACCTTTGTGACCTTGTGATCGACCCTAAGAGGAGTCTGATGGGTCTAAATACATCAGTAATGGCTTGAAAACCATGGTCTGATTCTAAAAACTCCAATAGTTGGTTTGAAAACCTTGTTAGTTAGTGTGAATACCCTATAGTCGGTCTGAAAACCCTGATAATGGTCTGAATACCCTATCATTGGTCTGAAACCTTGGTAGTTGGTCTGAACACCCTGTTAATGGTCTAAGAACCCTAGAGTTGGTCTAAATACCTTGTTATGAGTATGAGAACTCTAATGTTGGCTAAATACCCTGTGAATGGTCTGAAAACCCTGGATTTGGTCTGAATACTCTATTAATGGTCTGACTACCCTTTTGATGGCCTGAATACCCTGTTATGTGTCTAAAGACTCTATTTTTGGTCTGAATACCTTGTTAATGGTCTGAGAACCCTTTCGATGGCCTGAATACCTTGTTAATGGTTTGAAAACCCTTAAGTTGTTCTGAATACCCTATTATGAGTCTGAAAACTCTATTGTTGGTCTAAATACCCTGTTAATGGTCTGAGAACCCTAAAGTTTGTTTGAATACCCTGTTATGAGTCTAAGAACCCTATAGTTGGTCTGAATACCCTAGTGTAAGTCTGAAAACTTCTATAATTTGTGACAGGTGAGAGCCCATTCCAGAGGAGGACAAGGGGACCTTAGTGTAGTAGCAGGGGTTATATAGAGGTACCCGACTATCATTGAGATGATATCTCCTAATGGTTTACACTATCTTGTGACACTGGAGAGTGTTCATGTTTACTTCTCTTTATGAAGGGCGCTGGCAAAGAGATGGTGCGATACTATTGACACCTTTCATATAGCCATTGGAGAGTGGACCCTTACGCCCTTCGAGTTTGCCATTTTGATAGGGATCCATTTTGATTCCCGCCCACTAGACATAGATTCCTCTATGCTATCACCTGATTATTTTACTAATCTACTGGGTTTTGCTTTGGAGTTGAGTGCTAGAGGGTCATACAGCCGTAGCACCTTATATGAGCAGTTGAGAGAGCTGAGCCGAGAAGGGGGAGAGAGAGCCACTATTGATCGATTGACTCGTGCTTCCCTCCATATACCATCAGACTATGGTTTGTATCAAATCCTGGACAACCCTTTTGTGGAAATGTTGGATGGAATTGGCATAGAGAATCAGAATGAAAAGGCAGTGGGTGAGCCGATCGATTCATTCTTGCTTGCTGGGGACACCTATGCTGATTGGGTTGCAACTAGACTGGCTCCTCAGTTTAAGCCTCCTCTAGGTAGGTCTTTAGACACAGGGACTAGATCATCTTCTCAGAGGCAGGGTTGCGATGCAGAGCCCATGGAAGATTTTGTCTTTGACATAGACCCGGAGGTGGTCTTTAATGTAGCAGAGGGTATGGGGAGTTGGGTTTGGCCTGATTGGTCACCCTTTGGCTTCTATTGGCACCTCCATGGGTGGTGGATCATCATTGACCAGTTATGCTCCTACCTCCGAGGGTTCCCGATTTGGCAACATTCCTCTTCACCTGAAGCTAGAATCACAGGATAAGGTCCCCTATTTCGACTCAAGGAGGACCACCTATTACACAATGCCAAATGTTGTGCCGGATGGTTGGCCAGCATACCATGCCGATGCACTGGTAAGTTCCCTTTCCCTCTCTATGTCTCATCTTTCAAGATGGATCTTTATTTCTATTCCTTATCCCTTTCTGTTTCCATTTTACAGCCAAGCATTGAGTTGGCTCAGGAGATCTTAGTGGCTGTGGGGCATCTTCGGGCGGTGCTTTCGGATTCCCTGACCACGAGAGGATGGCTGAGCCGAGGCTCGATGGGAGAGAGGATCAAGCAAGGAAGCATAGGTAGTAGGGTTTTGATGTATTTCTATTGGCGCTAGTCGCCGTGTTGGTACATTCTAGGCTGGTGCACCCTGATTTGAGCACCAAATTTTGTAGGATCTGCTATGGAATTCTTTATTTTATGCATGTCTGCTCTACTCTTTTTATTTACTTGTGCTGCATGCTTAAGTTTGTATGACTTGCACTACTTGCTTGAGTGTCATACTGATTACTCGTCTCACACTGAATGCTTCAAGTTTATGACTCGCACTAATTGCCTAAATGTCATACTTGATTGCCCGCATGTTGCACTGATTTGCCTATTTTATTCTTGCTTTTTGTGTTGATCACCCTATTTGGCTTTTGAATAAACCGGGCACTGATTGCCATGATTTCTTAGTATTTTGGCACTGGTTGCCCTATTTTTTGGAATAATTTGGCACTAATCGCCTTGTTTAATTTACAAATTAGAGCTGGTCACCCTGTTTTGTCTGAATGAATTTGGTGCTAACTGCCGTAAATTTGCCAAGCTAGTAGGCACCGGTTGCCTTGATTTTGACTCTATTGGAGCTGGTCACCCTATTTTTAGTTAAGTTGGCACTGCTCGCCCTGTTATCAGAGTTGGCCTGGCGCTAACCGCCCTATTTTCTGGCTACGTTGGCACTGATCGCCCTGTTTATCAGATGAACTTGGCGTTGGTCGCCCTGGTTTTGGTCTAGTTGGCACTGATTGCCCTGTTTGACTGAACTGGTCAGCATTGGTTGCCTTATTTGTCTGAATTGTTTGACTAACTGTGCTGACTTTGCTGAGCTGGTTGGCACTGGTTGCCCTGTCTGACTGTATTCGCGCTGATTGCCCTATTTCTTGAATGAACTTGGTGTTGATCAACCTGTTTGTTTCAATTTGCGCTGATGGCCCCGATTGTGAATGGTCTGATGGCACCAATTGCCCTATTTGCTAGATTGATCTTGGCACTGACCGCCCTATTTCTGTATGAGTTTGGCATTGATCACCTTGTTTGACTAGGTTACCTCTGATCGCTCTGCTTTTCTGAGATGAAGCTGGCACTGGTTACTCTGATTATTGAGTCCACTGACACTGTTGTCCTGTTGCCTCATGTTCTGATATGAAAATCATGGTTAGTTGAACAGAATAAATATGCATAATGTATCACATCCCATTTCTGATGTTTTGGCTCAATTTTTGGGAGTGTCTCTGAGGAAACGAGGCTCGATATGCTAGTGTCTATTTTTCGATCTGGCTTTTTTCCTTTTCTTTCTCTTTTTTCTTTCTCTCTCTCTCTCTCTCTCTCTCTCTCTTTTTTAGTGGGCCTGCTAGCATCGTGTAGCCTGAGATTGGTGCCATAGCCTCCAAATCGATGCCGTTTTGGCACTTTGTCCAAGCTGATGGGTGTCGAGGCCACCAAAAATAATTCCTAGTCTTCCTAATCTAAATAAATTGTAGATAGTGAGAGAAGGGTCAAACCCTAGAGACTAATAAAACCCAATTTTTAATTTGAAACTAGTTTATGAAAACAAATAAATAAATGGGGGGTTTTGATCAAATAGCAATTGAAAATAATAACTAAGTAATAAAAAGGGATAAATTAAATAACTAAATATCAATAGAGGTAACGATTCAGCCAAGGGCAATTCACAGCACGGGATTCTCTTGATCGATCACTGATACAAAGATAACTCTAAAAACTGAAAGACTGATAGATTATAATCTTTGGACAAGCGCCTCTGAAAAAGTTTTTCGTAATATTAGATTACACAGACAAAGTGCTAGAATAATCCCTAATTAGTGAACAACCTTAAACAAGCGATAGAATTTAATTCACTAACAGCAATATAAACTAGAAAGACCCTACCCTATTCAACAAACTCACAAGCGCGGTTTATTTAAAACAGATTGTGGGTTTCCATAATATAATCCAAAGGCTTCGACGCAATCAAATTATATTATTTGCTACCTATTCAATTCAGTTAGACAATACGAATCTCAACCTTATTGATAACTATGTGCTTCCCTATAGATTGAACAATGGGCTCTTATTGAACACATAATAAGAAAACACTAGAGATGGGGTTTCTCATAATTGCAGAAAACACACAAAAGCCAAACAAATTTAAAGAGTATAGTTATCACGTTTAGATCTCACGATTGCGAAGAATCCCTGCTTGAATTTAACCCTTGACTAAAACTGTTGAGCTTAGCCACTCATGGCTGTGAAGAACTTGAAGAAATAAAACTAGATCTAGTGTTTTATTTTTAAGCATAGAAATGCAAGTCCAGAGGAAGAGAGGAACCCCTTTACAATTTTTCTAATACTATTTATAAAGAAAAAGAAATCTCTAAAACTAAATAATATCTTTTTAAAATAAATATAAAATATTTAATTATCCGTAAAATCCCTAAAAAAATCGGACCAGCTTGCACTTTAAAATACTTCCCTGCGTCTGGTAAGATTTGCAAAAATCCAGGTTGCAGCTCTTTAGCGCTTACCCAAGCGCTATTACAAAACTTCCAGGAGCATTTCTCTCTCTTGAAGGTGCGGACCACATAGCGCTTGCCGAAGCGTTATGCCAAGACTTCCAAGAATGTTTCTCTTTCTCCCAATGCTTGTCCAAGCGCTATTACAAAACTTCCAGGAGCTTTTCTCTCTCATGAACTGATCTCGCTCTGTGCTTGCCCAAGCGTTAACTGTAGACTTCCAGAAGCATTTTTAAGGACTTAGCACCAATTTGATAGCTTCCACCAAAACTTCCGAAATTAGCCTCCAAAGCTTCCTTTTTAATAAATCTAGCATTTCCTATGGAAAATATGAAAACCAAATGAAAAGTATTCATTTAAACCAACAATCACCTATAGACAATAATCAAATAAATAACATTTTATGCTAAATTTACAAGCTATCACAAGCCAAAACAAGGCCATTTTGAGGCACGCCTGTAGCACCCATCGCCCGATCCCGGATGACTAGATGATGAATTCCACATTCGGTGCTGGAGCACCGTCTTATCTTACTTATTAACTCTAGATCATATATTAGAAGTGTCTAGGTTTCCATAAGGAGGTAAGTAATTAAAATTTAAAAATAATATTTAAGGAAATTTCTACGAAAAAATCTAAAGAGTTTCCCCTAAAATTAACTTGCCATATAAAGAAAACATGTACATTTCCAATATAAATTCTCCTTCAATCCCCATAACTCCAATCAAACTCAAAAATTACGCATCACTTCTAAATGGTTGCATCAATTCACATAAGTCCTATCATGTTAATTTACCATTCATTCCAAGGAATATTTATTAACATTCATACACCATAAATATAATAAGATCATAATACTTAAATAACCATCAATCTCATTAATTACATTTTCAATATTTACAACCTCAATACTTTTTACAATATTTTTCTATACATGTCAAAATCACAATTTACTATGTATCCTACCCAAAATGATATTTCTACTCTGATGCTACTCCTCCGGTCTTTGAATAGCGTCCACCGCTCCTAACCTGTGCGTGATAAAAATCAACGCGTTGAGTGGAAGACTCAGTGGTGCTAAATAATTATTAATTAAAATAACAAAGAATAGCCAAAATAACAAGTCTCATATATGCTTTAAAATACTCAAATCATTCATATATTAAGTAATGAAGTCGTACTAATTAAATTTAAACATTTCGAAAAACAAAAGGAAATTCATAAATACAAATGTATCTTCGTTTTCTTATAGCAAATTAAAATTTCATTCTTAGTTAAGGCTCGTACTAAACAGAATGAAGCATAAGAAGATTCGCTTTCTAAATCACATAATCATGGCCTGTGAAAGCACCACCCACATCACACAATCGTGGCCCTTGAAAGCACCACCCACACATTACATAATCTTGGCCTATGGAAGCGCCACCCACACATCACATAATAAGCGCATCCGGCTATTCATAAGGGCTGATAACCCTAGCATATGATTATAGCTCCACATAATAGAATGGCCTGATAAGCCCAACATGCTCATATATCAGAATCAATCTCATCTTATTACATTTCAATCATGCATAATAAAGCCCAAATCAAAACCATTCTTTCACAATTAGTCTTATTTCTTATGCATAATGCCTTACTCAAAACTTTTTATAACTTAATACTTATCATTTCAAAATCACTTAACTTACAACTTGTAAATACTCATTAAGTTCTTTTATGTTCAAAACCAAAATCATGCTTAGCTCAAAAGACTTAAAAGTTAACATTCAAAAGGCAAAAACATGCCTTACTCATTAAAGGAGGTTCGGCCTCTTATTGAAAACAAAGGAGGAATGGCTTCCTCCATTACAAGCCTCAATTCCTATATCAAATTCACTACTTTAAAGCATAAAAATCATTACTTGAAATAATTGACTTCAAAACCCATTTTTACACCTTAAAAGCTTTCTTTAAGTTTTGCAAAAATACTTAAACATAAACATTTAAGAGAGAGGTTTTAACCACCATTAGCTTACTTAATAACAAGCTCATTTAAGTTGAAATCAAGCATAGAAATCAAAAGAAGCAAAGTGCCCTTCACCCCCCATAGGTTCGGCCAACCTTGGAAAAGAAAAGGAAAATGGTTCTTTTACAAAATAATCACACTCTCTTGAAAGATTACCAATCCAAAACACATTTACCACTAAGTAAAATCAAAAGCAAAGAACAAAATCAAAGGCCTTCGTCTTAAGGAGGTTCGGCCAAGAGAAGGGGAAGGAGGAGGGGATGCTCTCATTCTCATTCAAGCATTTCATTATGCTTAGTAAGCATGAAAAATCACATAAAAACAAACAAGTGACTAATTTCCCAACACAATTCACATATTTCTCAAAAATCATTCAAAAACTTGAAAATTGGAACTTAAAGAAAATGAAAGAGGAAATGAAATAGTAGTGCACTAACCTTCAAAACAAGCTTGAAGAAGCTTGGAAAGCCTCATTCTTTGGCTTTCTCCTTCCCTTTGGTGGAGGGTTCTTCCACTTCTTCAAAGTAGAAAAAATGCACATTAAAATCAAAATCAACAAAAGAAATGAATGGAGCATGATTTAATGCATCAATTACATGTCTAATCCTTGAATTCTACTTATTAAATCACAAATTCTAAAAGTCACAACTTACTTGCTTCAATGGGAACTCCTATTCCCTTTGCTTCTAATCACCAATTCCCACTTCTTCTACTTAATTCTTAAGGTTTATTTGCTAATCTTTAGTTTAATTCATGAAAATTGAGGTAATTTAGAGGTAAAGAAAATGAGAGAAAATGGAGGAAGAAGAGAAGAGAGAATGGCGTGGAGAAGAAGAAGAAGAAGAAGAAGAAAGAGAAGGTGTTGATGAGTGGTAATCTTTTAGGTGGAAAAGTCAAATTTGGCTTCTTAAATTTATGGCAAATGAATGGCTAAGATCAAGTCATGGTATTCCCATCCAATGGCTCTAAATATTCCTCAAGTAATTCTCCTCTAATTATCATTTAACTCCACTAATTAATTAAATTAATTCCACAAAAATAATTCCTTAGTTATTCCTTAACAAACTACACTAAAAATCACTATTCATTAAATACCTTATTTCTCCAAAAATATTCATAAAATATTTTCTACCCACCTAAATCATGCAAACATGCTCCAAAAATATTAAATCAAATATTAGACACACATAATAATTTTTTTCGGACTGAAATAATACCAAGTCCCGGACCGATGGAACTATTCATAGACCGGTAAATCACTATTACCGATACTGAAAAAGACACTAAATAAATAGACTGTTACAATGCTGGTGTTGATCATGGCTTGACCGGGGTCAGTGCCTTTTGGCTGGTGGAGGTCGAGGCCTATAAATACCTCATTTATGGCTCAAAAACTCTCGTTGCTTTACGCCCTGGGGTCCTATTTCTCTCAAATTTCACACACACTGCCCAAAAATGGAGCCATTCATCAATTATGGGATGCAAAGGTGGACCATGATGTTGACAAAAGTGGAGAAAATTAATTTAAGCCTGTACAGTATGGCTTCTCTGGTGACACTAAGAGGTTTACCGGTTGACCGGGCTTTTTTGGATGCCTGTTTGCATGATGGGATCCACAAACTCATGTATTTCTATTTGGTACACACTTTGAGGAGATGTGTTCGACATACAAGGAGTTTGCTGCTATTTTGGGCAGTAGTTCTGAGAGGGCTCCGGTGGCTGCACCGATCGGGACCAGGTTTTTCAAGGGCTTCATATGGATGTTCGGTCTCTCTTTGATAGTGGCTAGGCAGTTGGTGGTAGGAGACCAGGTGGATTTATCCGAGTTGGTGGAGGGTATTTGGATCCACTCGAGTTTGATGACCTAGAGCACTAGAGGTTCAAGACTCGGGCTCTGATTTTCTATTTAGTGAGCATCGGGATACTAACTGGTTTAGTAGGCTGGGGTGATTTGAGGGTGGCAGACCTGGTCCTTTAGATGGAGCGAGGCGCCGGGATCGCTAGTATGGCTTTGGTGGAGACTATCCTGAGCCTCGATCGAGCTTATAGAGTGGAGGGGATCTAGTCAGCCAGCCCAATTCTACTTCAGGTAAGCATTCTCGAACTAACTTTTATTGCGTTTAGATGAGGTGCTTTCTAAAAAGGTCTTAGGTTTTGGTTTGCATATGAATGCCAGTTTGAGAGTCTGAGTAGTGGGGGCAATTTCTGGTCTTGCATTTTAGGAAGGGATTTGAACTGTTTTGATTGTGTTTATAGCTAAATCTGTGTGGATAAAAGGGGATATTGCATATGGATGATTATTTCATTTCTGTTGTGCTTGTGTAATGTCTGATCTTGTAGGTCTAGTTGAGTTATCATTTGAGGGCAGTAGAGCCACTACAATGCCTCCCTTATGAGCCATCTCAGTATTGCTCCAGATGAGTCGTGGTGAGACTCAAGTCAGAGGATGAGTGGTTGTTGGTGTTGAGGTGAAATCAGGTTTTATGGAGATGTGATTGGCATGAGATTAGTTGGTTTCCACTTTGGTCTACTGAATACTAGATGGCTTATCTGCTGGGCATGGATAGCTACACATTCTACCCTAGTTCTAGGTTGATGAGGCAGATGGGGCATATTCAGGGGTTGCCGCCAGTTGGAGCTCTTTTTCGAGATATATAGATCTCTCCTTGAATTACTATGGCTATCTTAGGTAGCTAGTCGAGAGGGGCTAATGTAGTAGAGGCTAGAATTTCTGGGGCCAAGACTGCTGCTTATGAGGTTTGGTGGGCTGTAGAGCATGGTAGCTGGGAGAGAGAGCATTGAGCGACTCTGACTCCAGAGATGGATGCTAGACTCTAGGCGATGACTGACACAGCCTTAGACTCTATCAGACAAGTAGACCCCTGAGGACTTTGATGACTCTAGGGAGATGCCTCTGAGGCGGCGCAGACTGTTCACCTAGTCCCTCGGTGCATGCTGACCTTATGTTGATAGGGTAGGAATTTTTATATTTTTGGTTTCTAGCATAGCCCGTATTTTTGTGAGGGCTTCGAGATAAGATAATGACCCCTGATGTTAGAGGGTTCAGTTGACATGTTTTTGGTTTTGACACTCTAGATAGTGTATACGAACATAGATAGATGACAGAGATAGATACCTGAAGGATAGGGCTTTTGTGATTGTCTCTTTACATTGCTTGTACTGATTTAAGATAAGTAAAAAGGGAATCATTTTGACACCTTTTAGAAGGAAATTCAATTTTATCCTTTATGAGATTGTCGCTTTTGAGCCTTGACTTTTGCCTAAGCAGCCTTTTTGGGTTTTCTACCTAGCAGGCTGCCTTAATTTTTGCCTAAGCCGCCCTTTCAAGTTTTCGACTTAGTGGGCTTCTGATATTGCCTAAGCCACCTAACCTTGTAGTTTTCCATCTTAGCTTGATTTGTTTTGATTTTTGCTTTTCTTTTCATTTGCATAGAAAATATGAAATTTTCAAGTGAAGAGGGGCAAAATAGTGTTTTTATTATTGTTGTGACCGCACCCACAGATTGGTCTACCTACGTATCTCGTACTTTTGGAACTTATTTCTAGGAATTAGGTCACCGTAGTTCGGCCTTACGGTGACATAAGGATATTTCTGGTGCTAATGCCTGAATGCATTCACACAATGTATCTCTTCCGGTGCTAATGCTTGAATGCATTCACACAATGTATCTCTTCTGGTCCTAATGTTTGAATGCATTGACACAATGTATCTCTTGAGTTGATCCAAGTTGCATGGATTAGTGAACTCGTTGTCGTCTATGTCTTATAAGATGACCCCGCCTTCGGAGAGTATTTTCTTCAGTAAGTAGGGGCCTACCCAATTTCGCCTGAATTTACCTCGGGGATCTTGTACAAGAGTTTTGATTTCCTTGAGTACAAGACAACCTTCTTCGAGCATTATAAGAAAAGCACAGTTTAGAAAGAAAAAAAATTCGTTACTAAACCTTGAAAATCCGTTGCTAAATTCAATTTAGCAACGGATTAACAATAAATAGCTTCCCTTTCTAAAAAGTGCCTTTCTAATTTTTTAGCAACGAAATTGTAAATTCGTTGCTAATTTAGTAATGGAAAATCCATTGCTGAAAGCTGATCCATTTGGGAACCATGTTAATTCGTTCCTAATCTATATCTAATCCATGGCTAAAGTCATTAGTAATCCCTTGCTAAATCCGTTGCTATTTCCGTCCATTGTTAAATCCCTTTCTAAATGTATTTATATTTTATTAAAACTCGTCACTAATCTCTAGCTAAATCTATTGCTATATATATCCATTGTTAAATCGCTTGCTAAATATATTAGTATATTATTAAAATCCCTTACTAATCACTAGTTGAATTCCTTTCTAAATCCATTGCCATTTCTTTCTTTTTTTATATTTGCTTAGTACCAAAAGGCAAAAATAAATATAGAACTATCAAATTTTTAATAAAGATAATTGTATTAAAAATATTTAATGCCTTATAAATACAAAATTTAGTGAACAAATCAAATAAATACATAAATGTCTAATAAATCTAGGATCTACTCAAATCAATAGCATCATTATCCCTGTTAAGTATTTGACTTGTCCAACATGCTGCGAAATATCACTAGTCCTGGCGTCACAACAAATGAATCCCAATCCCAAACTTACGGAGGCTTTATATAGAAACAGCGTGCTAGTTGTTCTTTTGCAACAAAAAAAAAAGAAAAAAAAAACTTGCCCATTAGTATAAGAATTACTTATAGCGAAAACTGATAATGGCAAGGGTGAAACAATGGTACAGTAAATTATGTGTCTATGCTTGCACTTAAATTTGATGAAACAAACTTAAATTAAATTAATAGTTTCTATTTAATTATTTAAAAAATAAAATCACATCAGGACAAACTTCATAATATTACTCTTGGTAAACATTGCAAAATTAATAGCAAGACTTGCTAGCTAGTGATAAAAGAAAAACATTTAAAGATTAAATGCTAGAAAATTTGCAAACCCACTTACCTATCATTTGAAGTATTCAGCTCCAAAACAACCTTCCCATAATTTAGTCTTAAAAGTTCTCATGTATAAGAGTCAATGTACTTGTAGTTTTACCAGTTCCAAAAGGACCCTAAACATAAAAAGAAAAAGTACTTAGTAAAAGATTAGACTCCTGTGATTGCTTCCACATAAAACATATACTTTTTTATTTGAAATTTTCGCATAAATTTAACAAAAACTACCAAGATTTATCCTTTAATTGAGAAATATCTACGTATGTAGCAAGTTAAGCATTTTCTTTTTAAACAAGACATTTAATTACTAATAAACATAACAAAATACTAAAAATTACCATCAAACCTATTTAATTAGCGGTCCGTGATTTTCAATTGTTTGCTTGATTTCACCAGCCCCTTTTTCATACATATTGTATAAATTATAATCATTAGAATTATCAGTAGAAGAATAGAATATATGCAAAATAAGCAAATGCATAGCATCATTCATGGAGTTGTGTTACATGCAAAATAAACTCAAACATGCTTCTAGGTGCATGTGCAGCTCACTAAAAAGTTAACAAAAAATATATAATTAAAAGGATTATTAACAACCACATAGGATTAGAGATGAAAGGACAATAACAAGTTAATTGATCATATAAGGAACCAAATTACAATTTTCTATTTAACCAAGACAGAGAGAGGGAGAAAAAAATCAATTCATTAAATAGAGGAAATAAATAACGATAAGTAACACAAGCACAGACTAGTCCATTAAAGTTGATTAAGCAGATAATTGCAGTCAAGGAAATGTACTTGTGCCTTTTCATTTGCAATACTTTTCTTAATAAAAGGCTATAAAACTGAAACACCACCATTAATTTGCCGATCAGTTCCAACAACTCCCAATTTTGATAAAATCCTCAAATAACAAAAATTATAATCAATATATTAGAAACTGCATTCCCACATGAATATCAGTATAACATTTAATATCGTAGTTATGATCCAACTTCTTATTATGCTAATCCATAGTCACGGGTCATAAAACCGTGATTTCAGTTAAAATCCATCCCAAGAAAAGAATAGAAAAATCTCAATTTCCAATTAGATATCAATAGCATCACAAGAGCATTGCCTACCTATCCATTACCCACTACCATTCTCCATATTCTATATAATCATAATAAACCATATAAAAAATGCACCAATAAGCAATCAAAAAACCTGAAACCTGCTAAATTAAGATATAGTTGATAACTATACCTTATTTATTTAATTATCAAAATCATACCGCACTTGTTGCAATCACATCCAAGAAAGAGGAAAATTCAAGAACCTAGAAAGAAAAATACAAAATATAAAACGAAAGTAAAAAAAAAAAGAGGAGAATGAGAAGATTGCTTACTTCTTGTAGTTCATTGAGCTCTCATCACCCGTTGTTTATTGTTTATTAACTCAATCGGTGATAAGAAAGAGAGAAGAATGATTGCGATCGATGATGTCAACATTTACTCAATTCTCTACTCTGTTGAAAAAATTTTGATTCAACAAATTTTATTTTCAATCTTGAAGATAAAACTCAAGGCAGAGAACCACTAGAGAAATTGTGATTAAGACTAGGGTTTTAAGAAACAAAGCATAGAAATTGGATGAGAGATGAGAGGGATGGAAAAGCCGCAAATCAGATGACAAGAGCGGCGACTGAATGAGAGAGAGGGACGACCTCTTAGGTTCTTCTTAAAATCAAAACGACATCATTTTCCTTTATTTTTTTTATTTTTTAAGTTTTGTTTAATTTATGGAGGAGTAAATTATATTGGTTCTTAATTATTTCATTAAAGAAAAAGAGATTAATTTATAACAGGTAAATATTTCATTGAAAATCTTTTTAGTTAACTATTCATTTAACTAACAAATAAAAAAATTCTAATTTATTCAAAATATATTAATTATTTATTCCTATTTTTTGGCTCAGATAGAAAAATATAAAGATCAATAAAAAAAATCATGATTATAAATCAATTTAAGCAATAAATTCATTGCCAAATTGTATTAGGTATAAATTTATAAACTTCATTTTAAATAAATACTTTTATTTTAAATAAAAAATTAATTATAAAATACAAGAAAAATTAGTTTTTATATTTTATAAATTAAATTAAATTATTTTTATTTTATTTTGAAAAATGGCTGTCTAAGTAGAAAATAATGATGGATAGACATATATCTATCTCAAAATTTATCAAATCCAATTAGTATTTTAATTAAAAATAATGATGGATACAAATACAATACATATATTAAATCTATATTATTAAATTTCTCGAGAACAAATTGTGAAAAAATGAAAAATATGAATAAACTATGCAAATGAAAAATATCATATGTTAATAATTCATTAAAAAAATAAGTAATATTAGCAAGGGATTTAGGTATTCTAGCTAAACTTTATTGTTACTTAATCGTGCGGTGTAATATCCCGAAATTTTTAATTCGAAACATTTCCATTTAAATTTAAATTGTAGATTATTAGCCAATAATATTACGCTACGTAATATTATCGGGACAGAAAATCATTTTGATTCGCCCGAAAATTTATCGAGTAACTATTAATCAAATAAAATCGGATCAATATTTTTTTTATTGGACCGAATTAATTTAAATTAGAACCGAATCGGATATTTTTGAAAAATACTGTGCGTCACTATTTTTTTCTCTCCGACAACTTACTTGGACGGTTTGTTTTTATTTAATAATTATAAAATTTTATTAATTTTTTTATTATTTTATTTTTTCTTTTTAATCCTCTCCTTCTTCTCCTTCATCGACACACACACCCACCATCCCTCTCTTCCCTCTCTCACTCAGCTAGCAGCCACCTCCAGCCTCCTCTCCTTGCTTCTCTCTCTCTCTTCCTTTCCTGTGTCGCAACCCATCTCCGGCCACCGCAGCAACGCCTCCTCTCTTTCACGCAAGACAACAGCAGCTCGTCTCCAACTGCTGCGGTCCAACCGTCGCAGTCCAGCCCTCAACGCCACCATCTCCTCCTCCTTCCTCCTCCTCGCTCTCTCTCTCTCTTCCTTGCGGCAGCACCGCCATTCCAGCCGCTGCCAGTAGCTGGTCCGGCCAGCCTCATTCGCACAGCCTCTGGCCACAGCTCCTCCCTTCCACGAGCAGCAGCAGCGCCGCGCCGCCACGAGCTTCAGCCACAGCTCTTTCACGCGGCAGTAGCTTCTCCCTCCTTCTCGCAGCAACTCCAGTCGTGCGACCAGCTCCTCCTCCTTCCCTGTCCCGCGCCGCCCGACGAACAGCAGTGACACGAAGCCGCTCCAGCAACAGCAGCTCCGCCAGTCTCCGCCGCTAGCAACTTCAGCCACTGGTCTCCAGTAGCTGAGCATCGCGCCACTGGTCTCCAACACTGTCTTCACCGATCTCAGTCCCTCAAGCTCGATTTCGGCTAACTCAGTCCCGAACTACACGTTTCCAGGCACCTCAGTCGCGACCCTAGACCCGATCGTCATCGAATAATTATTTTCGGGACTATAAACAATATTTAAAGGGTATAAAATAATTTCCAGAAATTTATTTTAATAATTTTTATGGTTGATTTTATTATTAGTTGAATGATTTTATTATTTGATGAGTTAATTATTTTGATTGGTAGATTAATTTGTGGATTATATATTGTTTGGATGAATTTTAATAGTTGATTAGTTAAATTTTGATTATTTGATATTGATTAGGTAATTAATTAGTAAT